>JAQMYJ010000012.1:36629129-36640277 GCA_030014305.1 Clarias laeviceps | reverse complement strand
TTCCATTATTTCTTATGGGAAAATTAAATTTGGTTTACGAGTGTTTTGGAATACGAGCCCACTTCCGGAACGAATTACCCTCGTAATCCGAGGTTCCACTGTATTATGCTTATGCTGGAAATGGAATAGAAACACAAATTTACATGACTGAATTGGGTAGCTACTGTAACTAAAGATCACAAAGATCTTCAAAAGCACTAAAGAACATTATGCTGACTAATCGGACGATTTTTTTTCTACTCGCTAGCATCTACAGTGAGATGCCTCAGGCTAGCACATGCTACGTTGCTAGCGTATTGCTAAAAGCAGGCTGTTGATTTTAAAGGCGTGAATCATATAGAGCTCATTTCCCAACTAGCCCTCTGATCATATGATCTCAACCAGCGGAGAGTAAACGTTTTACCAGACTAATGGTCTTGAAGTCATTTCCCAAGAGCTGGTAATAATTCAAAAATAAAATAAAATAAATAATAATTGTTAAGCTCTCTTCTGATGAAGGGAAATGAGTTCCACAGAAAAAGTGGAATTTGGGTGATAAAAACTTACTTTTAAACTTTTTAAATCCACAAAAAGTTTATTATTGAGTTTAATGCATTTTTTTTTTTAATACACTTTATAACTCTTGTTACTTCTCTTCCTGGTAACACAAATTACGGTTACAGCAGTAAAAATTTACAGAAAAATCATCTATTCAAAATCAGCTAATCATCTAAAATCAACTATTTACAAAACAGCTTCCATGTGAAAGACCAGATGGTTTTCAAATATGTCAAAATCAATGAATTATTAGAGTTAATTAGTTTTTTTTATGTCTAATTTTTGACAGTTATAAATATATAATAAGGAAAGTTAATGATGGACATAAAAGCTTTACATTGCAAAATAAATGATGATATTTTTAAACAACTAAAGCTGTCCAGCTGTCCAGCTAGTGATTTCAAATTTCGTATTGTCAAACATGTTTCTAGAGAAAACTCTTTTTGTGTAACAGTAACACCAATGGCTTAGTTCGGGGTGACTTCATATCATTAATTATAATCAATAATTGTTTCATGATTTTAGTGTTTAATAGTGTTTACTTTATAAAAGCTTGAATTGTGAATCAGATTTACTTCATGAAAAAAATACATCTGTAGATTAAAAGCATACGGTCCCACTTCCATGTATGATCATAGTGACGAGACATTTCCTTGAACTTGGGCTTAAAAAAACAAAAAAAAAAAAAAAAAAACGCTACAATTAAATATTGAACATTAAAGTAAGAAAGTTCACTTCGTGATTTCGATAGCCTCAGTATGAAGCTGTGTGTTTATCTGTATGTTGGTTGTGTTGCTGTATTTCGTTTCCACGTTGTATCGTACCTTTAGGCGGATGCAGCTTGTGCCCTGTTTTCTCGCACCAGCCCACGGGGTGAATATCAGGAGAGCTGCAGTTCACCCAGAAATCGTAGCAGTCGGAGTAATCATCGAAGTGCAGACGCAATCTGTAGCCGGATACCTGCGGGGGGGAAAAACACAACACAACGTGAACAAGTTAACAAAGTCTGGGAATCGAAAAGGGGGAGGAGTTACTACAATGTTAGCATACAAACATGATACAAACATATCCCAAAGTGCTTTATTTATTTTTTATTTATTTTTTTATTTTTTCCTCTTATTCATATTAAACATCAGTATGTCAGACTGTTTATCTGGTTATAATTACTGATCCATGCAGCGGGTTGTGTTAGTGGCACACACGGTACTGACGTCAGGTCGTTACCTCGGCGACGGACAGGACGCAGTACATGGCGGGCTGCAAGGGGTTGATGCCCTCCAGTCTCATACCCACTCTGAATCCGTTTTTATTCTGAGGGAAGCACTGGTGCTGCAACATAAACATAAACACACAGCATTTACAGCTACACATATACAGCCGACGCCCTTATTTTTGGCCCCCTTGGTAACGCGAGTAACGAAGGTTATCAGAAGTTTTATCAGACATTGTTAAAATGATGGGCGAATCCGTCAAATAGTGGAGCTTATAATGCTTTTATGCAAAATTTCTTTAGCCGCGTGTCAGTGCTAATCCTGCTCCCTCACCTCTTTAAAGAGTTTGCTGGGAGCGGCAATGGCTTTCTCCTGCTCCAGATATGAAGCCCAGCACCACGATTTCCTCCTCCCTCCGTATGAAACCACTAGCACAGAGATATCAAAAACCTTGGATTAAAACCATATTATTTATTCAGACATATATATATATATAATGTTAGTAAAAAGGACAAAATATATACAGTATATACACTGCAGTATAAAATGCACATGTTGACTAATGAATTAGACAGCAGATGAGATACTGAACCCTCAGGAAGCAACTGGTAAATCAGAGTACTACAACACTGTTACATAAAGTTTGTTGTAATTTGCATACTGTATGCTGATTGGCTCTTGTATGTTATGATGCAATAATGTATTCTTTAAAGAAACAAAGTTCCTACACCTTGAACAGGCTGCACAGTGAAATTAATTCACCAGCAATCTTTCAAAGTGTTAAAACTTGAAGACTTACTCTGTCTGAGCAGAGCTGCGTCTCCTCTGCGCTTCCTGCGACCACGTGGACCTCCGCGGGCCGGACGCCGGCCCTCTTTCTCTTCCTACATCAGCACATATGGATGTTAATAACTTCCTTCTTCCTACTTTAAAAACATCCATAGGTAGTCGTGAAGTACCGCCTACAATCTAAACTATGAACAAGCTAAACGAACTCATAGCTGCACTTTACCCCCTTTTCTCCCCATAATGACTGTGTTCTATGCCAGTCAGGGTCAGGAAAAGGGGCGTGGTCTATGCAGCTTTTACTTCCAGTGAAGCATAAGCAACCTAATTGTCAGAGAAAAGGGGTGTGGCTATTGTACCTGTCAGTCACAGTAAAAAAAGGTGTGGCCTCCATACCTGTCAGCTTCAGATAAGCGGGTGTGGCCTATGTACTGTACATGGTAATCTTAAAAAAGAAGGTGTGGCCTCCATACCTGTCAGCATCAGATATGGGGGTGTGGCCTATGTAAATGTAAATCTCAATAATGAAGGTGTGGCTTCCATACCTGTCAGCTTCAGATAAGAGGGTGTGACTTATGCATCTGTCAATCTTAGTAATTGAGGTGTGGCCTCTATACCTGTCAGCATTAGATAAGGGGGTGTGGCCTATGTATCTGTCAATCTTAGTAATTGAGGTGTGGCCTCTATACCTGTCAGCATTAGATAAGGGGGTGTGGCCTAAATACCTGTCAAATTTAATAAATGATGTGAGGCCTCCATACCTGTCAGATTCAGATAAGGGGAGTGGCCTGAGTACCTGTCGATCTCATTAAAGAAGTGTTTTGGCTTAAGTCCAACTTGATTAATTTGCATAAAAAAAAACTGAGAAAAGCATAAATATAAACATAACAATAAAATAAGAGACACTGACGTGATCTACTTCCTCCTCCTCCACCACCTCCGTCACTTCGTCCACCTCTTCCTCCACCCTCTTGGCTGAGTGTGGTCTCTTCCTTCTGACCCGAGGAACCTCACTGTTCGTTCTGGAATCTTCTTTCACAGACTTGATCTCTCTGCAGGAGGAGGAGGAGGAAGAGAAGTGAGTGATGGCTCACTGTCTGAAACTCTTCTGAAGGATTTCATAAACACATGTAGAATACTGTAAGGAATACCCACGTTTAAAGAATATAAAACATGTATGTAATGTTGCGCTTGCTAGTTTTGAGGGAGATAAAAATTTATCATGAATGTTTGTTAAAGTTTCCTGGAGTGTTTTTGCTGGGTTTTGGGTCATGTTAGGACAATTCCTGGGAAAAGGTTTGATGGAGGTCCTTTGATAGTTTATACAGATGTGCAGCTGTTACATAGTGTCTAGTGCCAAAGTTCCGTTCAGGGAATGTTAGGTGATCTGAGATCTGAGAATGTTTATTGAAGGATTGTTTGATTTCCTGAGAACATTTTGTAAAGGTTTGGCTGGAGTTCTGAGAAAGGTCAAGGAGTTATTATCAGAGGTTTAATGAAATGTTTAACGAGGGTTTGTATCTCAAGTGCAGCTCTCTGCTGGTCACTCACGCCTGCTGCTCTAGGTGTAAGCTGCCGTTGGTGCAGCGACGCCCCTCAGGCAGGAAGTGGGGAGCTGCGTCTTTCCTGTTACTGCAGACACGCTCATGACCATCGTGCACTTCAACCGACAGAGCTGTGGACAGAAAAAGAAGAAAGTGAATATTTACATACTTTCACACACATTCTCATAGCTGCATTTTGTAGTACTTGCCCTCTTGTGCTGTAGGGACACTCCATGTGGTGGTAGCATGAGCCTTTTTGACCCCGTCCTCGTCTCCCACATCTGGTATGACCTCCAGCACCCCAAATTCATTTACACGAAACTAAGGAAAGGGAAAAGAAGGTCAAAGAACAGCTCCTTCACATCCATCTGTAAAAAGATCCTCACAAGACATTGTATCCAAATGCTACTTTATCTCAGGACCAGAAACCACTGCTTCAAATCACTCCCTGTCAGTCTATGAGCATTCAGCAGGAGAAGAAGCACTGCATCATGGGTCCTGAGCACAGACCTTGAGCTGGCTGCCGGGTAGGGTTCCCACTCCGTCGCTCCACTCCATCGCCCCATGCATGTCAAACTCAGGGCTCGATCGATCCATGACAGAGAACCACACAGAGATCTGAAACAGACACAAGCACCTACTTTAAACTACAACCATATACTGTAAGAAACTGTAAGAATTATCCTAAACTGTAAAGATAAGTGAAAAGTTGTAGAAATAAACTGTAAGCTGAAACCAGAAACAAACATGAAGCATGAACAGAAAAAACTGCATTAAACCATAACCTGTTAACATAAACAATAAACAAAAGGTAAACATTAAAACAAAGTAACGAAACATTAAAGCAAGTAAATATAACAATACACTTTGGACACAAACTGTACACCTAAACATAAACAGAAAACTGTAATAAAAAAAACAACAACTGTAAACACAAACATAACCCGATAACTATAAACAAACATCAAACCTTAAACTGGAAACATAGACATAACTGTAAACACAAACATAAACATCTAACATAGACTGTAAGCATAAACTGTAAACAAAAAGTCAAGATAATCAGCAAACTGTGGACCGTAAATTTAAATACAAATTGTAAACAAAATCCAAACTGTTAGCATAAACTCTAAACAAAAAGTAAACAAACTGAACTGCGAATAAACTGTAAACAAATGCAAAATACATAAACTGTAAACCTAAGCATGAACTGTAAACTGTAAACAAAAACCGTAAACATAAACAGTATAAGTAAACTGTTGGCATAAACAACTGTTAAACTGTTAACTATAAACAAACATCAAATATTAAACTGTAAACATAGACATAATTTGTAAACCTAAAAAGTTCACTGTAAACTCTAAGCATAAAATGTGAACACACAGTATACAAATATAAACACAAGTATAAACTGTAAACAAAAAGTATACATAAACTGTAAGGAAACAGTATGCGAACAAACAACCTATAAAAATATATACTGTAAACAAACCTACTGTAAAAATGTCTGTATTTGTATTTGCAGTCAACTATATTATTATTATTATTATTATTTTCATCATCGACCTCTAGAGGTCGCTGTTTCTTACACCTCCGATTTTCAAACTTCTTTTATCCTTCGTTTAAACAATGAAATCAGCGAGAAATAACGACAAAAACTAAGAAAAATCGATTTTTTTTTTTTGTCTTAATTTTCAGACCAGTATCCTGAGGTTTCTACAGATCTACTGTGCAGGTCTGATATTTAGCACTGATGTCTGATATCAAAATCCAGAAGAGCACAGAACCTGAGTCATGTGATTATTGCTAGTATACAGTATATCTATGACTAGATGGCTGGATATCTGATGACTGGAGTGAGTGTGATGGGAATCTCAGCAGGCTGGAATAGAAAAGTGTGTGTGTGGAGTGTGTGTGGAGTGTGAGAATCTGTTATTAGTAATGTACAGGACTATAAGAGCTCTGATTAGAGACTTGAATAGATACATAAAAAAAAAAAAAACAGGGTGTAATTTCTGAATACACTCATTAATAAATACCTCCTGACCTGGAGTGTTTAACATAATAATAATAATAATAATAATAATAATACAGATATGAGTTTTTGACCTGTCTATTAATTTCCCAGTCATTATAATAAAACACGTCTCTTCCTCATTAATGAAAGCTGAGTTTCTGGATAGCTCGCAGTGCGCACTTTTCCTTTGCAGTTATATAGATATACATTTATTTATTTATATATATATGAGATATATATTTATATTTTTTAAAGCAAAGAAGAAGAAGAAAAAAAAAAGCTCAAAATGGCGGAGCAGGAATTAATTCTGTAACTCTCTCTCTCTCTCTCCTACTGAAAGCCCTCTCAGCATTACAGAAGTCTCAGTGCAACTCTGATCAGGTGGACACAATATCAGCAAACGCATTACTGTTGTTGTTGTTGTTGTTATTGATTGATTTGTTTCCGTCTTGTATGATCAGCGTCATGAAAGCGAATATAGTAAGCGTTACTCTTATTTCCCCATCAAGAGTAAAAAAATCACCCAAACACACCCAAACACACGCACACACTCAGTATAAAGACGTTATACTCTATTCATCTGCTCTGATGTTTTTGTTGCGTTTCCGGTTTAACTCTGATCTTGTTACATTGTAGCGTTTTATTCACACTGAAAGCTCTTCCTGCCTCGCGCGCTGCTGGGCGTTTTTTTTTTTTTTTTTTTTTACACTTTTATAGCCAAGTTAAAGTCGAAATACGTGTCGGTCAAATGCAGTAAAAAGTGCAGCGCCATGCGGAACAGTACATCATCCCGTTCAGAAGCGAAACGCGCAGCTAGAGCAGTTTTATTCGAGTTTTAATTTGTCTCTTACCTAAATTCTCCCACGACTAATGCCCAGTTGCCCAGGCAGCGGACACAGTGCGCATGCGCAGTCGGAGCTGCTGGTGCTGCTGTACAAGATGCTAAGTTTGTCTAAAACCGAAAAACAAAATACACTGTTTTTTTTAATATGATTGATGAAATTTTTTTACATGATTTATTTTAAAAATAGTTTTCATCAATTCATCAATCGTAAAAAAAATAAAAATCTAAAAATCTAAGAACTATATATACTGTGTATATATATATATATATATATATATATATATATATATAGTTCTTATTAATTTTTATTTATATATATATAAAAAAAGAAGAAAGGATAAATATAAAGAAATATTTATTTATTTATTATTATTATTATTTTATTTATTTTAAAATCTAGTTAAATTATATACATATATCTACACACACTATATTGCCAAAATCTATATCAACTCTTCTGAAAAGGCTTTTCTCAAGGTCTAGACGTGTGTTTATGGAAATTTTTGACCATTCTCTCAGAAGCACATTTGTGACTTCAGACACTGATGTTGGACGAGAAGGCCTGGCTCGCAGTCTCCCCGCTCTAATTAAGTCATGCGCAGTCATGTTGAAGTTGGCATGGGGTTGTTTTTCAGGAGTTTATTCCCAGCAAAAGGAACTCTTAATGCTTCAAGCATACCAAGACATGTTGGACAGTTTTATGCTCGCAACTTTGTGGGAACAGTTTTGGGACGGCCCCTTCCTGTTCCAACACGACTGCGCACCCGTGCACAAAGCAAGGTCCATAAACACATGGTCAAAGATTTCCAGAAACACACACCTAAACCTTGTGGAAAGTCTTCCCAGGAGAGTTGAAGCTGTTATAGCTGCAAAGGGTGGGCCAACATCATATCATTAAACCCTATACTTGTGCCAAAACTATCAAACTGCTAGTTTGGAAGGTCCCCGGTTCAAATCCCATGACCAATAAGTGTTCCTGTTGGGTCCTTGAGCAAGGCCCTTAACCCTCAACTGCTCGCATGTATACTGAGATACTAGGGATAAGCTGTTATAGCTGCATAACAGCTGCCAAATGCCTAAATGTAAACTACAATAAACATGTACTGTAGTAGCAATTACAGATCAATCATGTGTAGTGTTTAAAGAAAACAAAACAAAACATGGAAGACAATTAAAATTACTAAAATAAGGAGCAATATTCAATTATTTGTCACATTTACCTTACAGCACAGTGAAAAACAAATTGTCACATATGCCAATTAGCTGGGGTCAGCGTGCATGGTTGACCAGGATACAGCAACCTTGGAGCAGATAGGGTTAATGTCCTTGCTTAATGGCTCAGCAGTGGCAACTTGGGAGTACTGGGGCTCGAACCCCTAGCTTGTCTCAGCTAGCCAGCTAATTAGGTCTCTAAGTTAGCTAGTTAGTTTTTTGTTAATTTATGTTGTCATGTCAATCTGGCTTGTCTCAGCTAGCCAGCTAATTAGGTTTCTTATTTAGCTAGTTAGTTTTTGTTAATTTATGTTGTTAAATTATGTTGTATGTAACACCTTGGTCCTGGAGGAACGTTGTTTCGTTTCACTGTGTACTAAACTGTATATGGTTGAAGTGATAATAAATCCTACTTGACTTGACTTGACTTGACAATTGACCTCCCAATCAGAAAACCAGTAACCTACAGCCTACAGCTGAAACGATGCAGGTCTCACGAGGGACAGAACCGCGCAAAAATGCTTTGCAATGCGGTTGCCAGGCGATGCCGCAATCAGCCTGGATATGCCGCACCTGGCGGCGTATCTATATAAGGGTCCTGATACCTCCGCACTTCGTGCGAATATTAGGTAGCACCGGTAAGGTATCAGGGCCAAAGACCAAAGACAAAGACAAAGAAAAGACTAGACAAGCGCGCTGAAAGAAAAGAAAGACAGAGGCAAAGCCCCAGCCTCTGCCTGCTTAAGACGCCAGCGAGAGAGAGAGAGAGAGAGGGAGAGAGAGAGAGTCATGCAGCCGTGTAGCGTACGCTCTCGGGTAAGGTATAAAGTCACACAAAACACAACTCCTCTCCCTCTACCATAAATCCTCGGTAAGGGCAAACGCCCCGAGAGGATATAGTTTTTGTTGTGTTTTCCAGAGCCCCGTCCATTCTTACGTAGACGGCGGAGCTCTGTTTATTTTGTGTTATTTTCTTTTCTCTTAATTGCTTAATTTTCTCTAAAACTGTTTTATTTTCTCTTAACTAGTTTGATGTTTTTTTATTTTTATTATTATTATTATTTTTATTTTTTTTATTGTCTGCTTATACAGCACTTTGGGCAGCACAAACTGTTGTAAATGTGCTATATTTCTCTTAATTAATAATCCTGTGCCAACTCCAAACGGGAAGGTCTTCCCATGCGTATCACAAGCACTCTCACAGCCTCCTATTTCATTGATTCCCTCTAAAACCCTGTGTCAGGGCTCTTATAACCATTATAACATCTCGTGGTGCAGCTTTCCATACCACGCCACGTAACAACAGCCTGTTGAAGTGGCCTGGTGGATCAGTGGAGTGGAGTGGTGGTTCAAGTGAGTGGTGGTTCAAGTGGCTAAGAATCTAAGGATCTGGGTTTGAGCCCTGCCATTGGTGGGTTGCCATTTCCCATACTACCCGGCATTCAGTGTTGGTCCCAAGCCCAGTTAGAAAAATAGGAGCGTTGCATTAGGAAGGTCAGCAGGATACCTGTGGAATGTGGTGACTGTTGACCAAAGAACAAAAAGAAAAAGAAGGGATGGTTTGGACATGTGCAGAAGAGGGATGATGGGTGGAAGAAATGCTTTTTACAATTATTAATACTTTCTGTTTGTACAAATCACTGGGGTTTTTTATCATCCTGTTTATTCTACTGTACTATTTTTTACAGCAATATTCCACTCGAGGTTTACAGCAATTTATTTATGATGAGAGATTTTCGCCACAAGGACGCTTTTACCATGAGAAAATAATGCCATTACATCACTGTTCGGCTTAGTATTTTATTACAAACTACACCAAGAGTATTATTTTATGCTTAGTATGAGTTTGTGACACAAACATAAATTAGGACTTTTCTGTTGCAAAAAAAAATAAAAAATTAGAAGACATTAGAAGGTCTATCATAGTGCTCTTATGTAGATTAGGGACAAATGAATTTGAATGTACTGTCCAGGAATCCTTAAAAAAAAAAAGAAAAAACACTGCACCATATAGTATGTATATGTAAATGAAACTAGACTCTATTTTTTTTTTATTTTTATAAAAATGCATGGTCATCTATAATAGCTTTATTACACAACTAGAGGATACCTGTGGCTCCACCCATGTGCAGATCCTGACACCTGTGTGCTACTATTACCTGCAAAAAGAGTGTGCGGTCAACTTGCTGCCGCTCCAATGTTTCGGCAGCCCTTATTTCTGCCTGTCACTGTAGACGCTTTGCAGTCTGATCCGGGGTTTCGGTAGCCCTGAGCTCGGTCTGACGTTCCCGTTTAGACAACACTGTGAGGACACTGACTTCTGTTACATTTGATGAGGAATGCCTGTGACACACTCGCAATGTGACATAAAAATTGATGCTGCCTACTGTTACAAAAGACTCACTGAATTAGGTTTGGCATATGTGATTCACACAATTCATGTGCGTTACCAAAAATACAACAAATAATATAAACTCAGGTGGGTGTAAATGTAAAGTAGTTTTGGCTTCATGTTTACATTTTCAGCAAAAACGTCCATTGGCAGCAAAGGAACAAAAGGAATCACTCATGAGTGCATGAGTGATAGTGATTCATTTACCTTAGTGATTCGTTCAAAAGGCAGAATAATTTCCAAGTGAAACATGAGTAGGACAGTATTATGTGTTTTTGCTTGGACAGAAGCTCCATGTTCAGCAAAATCACTGATTCTACCTTTACTATGTCCTATGCAGACATATCAGTCAAGGTCTGAGAGAATAAATATAATTGAACATGATCAAATTGTAAAAACTACCCACCTGTACTGTACTGTACGCTCAGCCAAAACACAGTATTAGTGCAGATTTTATTTTGTAATGTTATATATATATATATACACTACCATTCAAAAGTTTGGGGTGACTTTCTAACTCCATGATGCTTCCTGATTTTTATTTCTTTCTACATTGTAAAGGCTGAAGGCATCCAAAAAATGCATTAATCTCCTTTGAACAGTTG
>JAQMYJ010000012.1:36601981-36613387 GCA_030014305.1 Clarias laeviceps | reverse complement strand
AATGTAGAAAGAAATAAAAATCAGGAACCATCATGGAGTTAGAAAGTCACCCCAAACTTTTGAACAGTAGTGTATATTTACTGTATATGTGTCTGTGCATTATGTGTTTTATGATATATTGGTATTAGGAGTAAATAAATGTGAATGCATCTGTGAATTAAAGCTTTATCTGTTAATTGTGTATGATGGATAATCAACATATGAGAGTAAGATAGATGAAGAATATAATTTTTTTTAAACGCCATGGTTTTGTTTTAATATCTCTGGTTACCGTTTAAATGTAAATACTTCATCAGAAATATTTAATGGGAAATTTTAACCTAATCACAAAATTGAAAATGTAATACTTTTAAATGTATCTGTCACAAATGACTTTTTATGGCCAACCTTCAGTACCCCTATGTCCCACTAGGGGGCTGGAGCCAGAATTTGGGAAACACTGGTTAATAAGCATTATTTTTTACACAATCTCAAAACAGTTCATGTCAATTTTGACATGAACTAATACAGGAAATAATAACCAACAAATTAATTATGTATATATTTAAAAAAACTTTTAATATGAAATCATTCAGCATTTCAATAGTTCCAAACTTTACACTTGGTTATAGGGACATATTAAGTTCATTCTTTTATTTCTCCATTATCTAATTCACCATTTCTAGCTGATGTTGGTGTGAAAGTGATCCTGAGTCTCCTTTTGCGAGTTAACACTGTATGTATATACACTACACATATCAAATCTAATAACAGCCAAAACATGGGTTTGGTACTAAAAAGTGTCTCACCTAGGTGTAGTGTCCATAACCTTTTTGAATCCAAATCGATGATCTTAGTTGTCATTCAGATGTAATTTGGCTGATTTAGATTTCACAAAAGTTAAAAAGACAGATACCTGAAAAAGTGTATAATTTGTAAATGCAAAATTGATAAGATATTGCAGCATGAATTTGACCTGGTTACGGACACTACATAATTGTTTTGGGGGTAAAAATCCATAATTTTGCACAGAATGATTTAATTTAAGCAACAATTTCTACCAATTTTATTATTAATACTCATAAAGCAATATTAATAATTTTCATTTAAAATAATTATTGTTTGAGGAGAGACAGTATAACTAAACATTTTGCCATTTTTGGGCCACTTATAAAATTATCTCTCCAAAACTAAAGTTAGCAATTTGAAACCTTTAGGGAAGCAAGAATGGTTAATTCCATGTTTCATAAACTTTTGCAATAGCTTCCTTGGCACACTTTCTGGATTACATGCATAACATAAAAAAATAATATTATTGGCTATAAGAATATTATGTATTTTGCAAGTAAATACATGTACAGTACACATACAAACAAGAAATATCCCATAGTTTTCAAATCAAACATATGCAGCAAAATGTCTTACATTTTTTTAGCAAATTCAATTTATAATTCTTTATAATTTTTAATTCATTATTAACAGTCTGGGACAGTCCACCCTCAGATTGAGCACCAATCAGATTTTTTTGAAAATCAGAAATTTTCAAAAAATACAAAAATAGTATAATAATAAATGCAACAAATTTTGGTGCATATATTTTTCATTATAAACCTGAATACTTTTTGATGCTCGTTAATTATCCTTTTAATGTGTTGAACAATGACCTAGGAGAAATAAAACATGAGGGGCGTTCAAGTCAAACCAAGACTTGTCGGGTACCGAGAGAGCCGGAACAGGAGAGTGAAAATCTGCAGAGTTAAGACAGAAAGTGGGTGCATCACTTCACCCCTGAATCAAAATGTGCATCAAACCAGTGGAAGCAAATGAAGGCAGTCCGATGGTACTGAGAAAACCTTCTAGCTTGATGGTGTCCAAGAACTAGTGAAACACTGGGACAAGTGCATCAGTGTAGCAGGGGATCATATAGAGAAATAAAGGGAGGTTTTATATAAATCATATCATACAATTGATTTATCATGGCTCCATTATTATTATTATTATTATTATTATTATTATTATTATTATTATTATTATTTTCATTACTGAGTAATCAGTAACTGCTGCTGGTCCCCACACCTACCACAAGAAGGAGGAAAAGGTTTAAATATACTGTACAGTATAGAGGCACATTTACACACTCACAGACTGGAGACTGAAGTTGTAACACAAAAAAAAGATTTTAGATTTTGTTAGTGATTTTTAAAAGTAACATATTGATTGTATATACTTTGATCAAGCTGATATCTAATCTCTTTGATAGAAATAAATTCCTATATTACATGACTATCTTTTATTATTGAAACAACTTTAAAGAAACAGCCATTTAAGCCAATGTTCATTAAGTACTGTATTGTTACTAGTCATAAGATTTTCATGAGTTATGCTTTTTTGAGCAGTTTGTAAAATCTTATAGAAAATAATAATAAAAAAAGTATATATATATATATATATATATATATATATTTTTTTTTTTGTTAAGATTATTATCTATTAATATAAAAAGGGTTAAAACTTGGTAAAGTTTGTAAATATTGGTTTATAATAAATTCATTCTACAATTTGACGTACATTTCACACGTACAAAAAAACAAAGTACAAAACAATGTGTTTTCCTAATAGAATAAATAATAGTTCAGCTACTTTCTGATAGTTGCAAAGCTTAAACATTACCTTTTTTTTTCCAAGGTAAAGGATTGTTTTACTATTCATTTTGTCATTTTTTGACGAACAGAACTTTATCCTGAAACTTAAAAATAATTTGTCCCAATGCTGAGTGATCATCGTCACATGCTGTTATTGTGTTCTGGGGCTTTTGATCACTGTTGTGCTGGGCTTTTTTTTTACTTCTTCAGATATACCCCCCTGCTTGCAGGATTAGCATCACCACCAACCCTGTAGCTCCTCTTTTTATCAATTTAAAACAGTTGGATTTTAACAATGTGTTGAAGATGGAGAAAGTGATAGCGTACCGATATGAGGAATGTGTGCTGTGTCATATACTGTATAGACTGATGATGCTAACTGATAATGCTAGGTGATGAATTACTATCTACACCCCTGGGTAACTGGGTAATTTGGACCCATTTAATGGGTAGGACTTCTACTGGCTGACCAATTCTGTCATGAACAGTTTAACATCAATTCTAACAAACAATTTAATAAAAAATAAAAGGAAATCATAAACCATAACAGTGTACATTACTTAGTTGATGGCCAATTGCATCGATGGATTGATTGACAATTAACTATTTCAAAAAACAGTTTGCAAAGTCCAAAATTCTAAATGTAAGCCACTTACATGATGGAAGACTGTCAGTAACTGTTTGTGGAGAATAATAAAATTATATATATTTTTTAATGAAATAAATGAAATAATGAAATGAACAGTCTGGCCAGAGCTTTAAATTCAGGAGATGATCATCTGCTGCTGTTGCCATGTGAACCCCCAAAATGAGTCTCTTACTGCCTCTTAAGTTGGGTGGCATGAAACATTTTGTGTAAATCAGAAAGGTAGTGTTGCCCAGGGAAAGGGTGATCTCTCTGTTGATGTCCCAAGCATTGTGTCTCATTTAGCATAAATAAACCACGTCATTCATCCTTGTACTTAGACTGAATAGACTTAGACTTAAACTTAGACTTCCACTGAATACGGAGTCGGATATGATGTTCTTTGTTCATATGAGAATGAGAAATTTAAACAAACAATGCCAATTGGACTTGAAAATATTTCAGACTCCTGGCAATTTTTAGGTATTCTGGGTTTTTATGGTTAGTGAAGACGATAATGGGATGGGTTGTGTTCCATCCCAAGACATTGGGTCCCATTATGGCCCATTACTACCTACTGTACTGTAGGATATTCAAGATATATTATATAGACCAAAGATATATTCAAAGAATTAGATCTCCAATTAACACTCAAACTTTTACCTAAAGATGCGGTGCAAACACAATCTTCCACTTGTTGTCTTCTCTAATGCTCACAGGATTATAGACATTGTGTAGATCTAGTTTGGGGAATATATGGGCTGAACTGTTCTAGGGCTGAGGGGACCAGGATAATGGGTAACAAAATTTGACTATAAACTGGTTAAGCTATTTATAATCATTGCAAGACCAATGTCCTCTTTATTTTTTATTTTTTTTTACAAAGAAAATGGGGAAATGGAGGGATGAATGTAGCCTTGCTGAAGCTTCTCCTGTTCATACTTCATTATGGCTCATTAGTCATCTAGGAAAAGTGGGTGTTGGTACAGTCATAGGTTCTGTGAGGAGGTAGGCCACTAGATTTGGCCTTGCTGAAGCTCTTATGACTTATGAAACAGTGGGGAATTTTCTTACAGGTGAATGGGTTTTGGGAGGAGGTAGAGAGGGCTGAAACGTTATTGGAAGCATTTTGTAAATTCTTTATTGAGTCAATATATCTGCAGGTTCAGGAATTGCATCCAGGGAAAGGAGTGCTGGGTGAAGGATCCACCTGAAGCAAATAGGATTTGGTACATGTTATGACTGTTTCAATTCCAATGGGTCCTCCATTAATGGCATGAATCTCCCATATGGATACCATGGGTATGTTGGGTTTATTGGCATGCCTTGCTCCAGAAAGCTGCCTGCTGCACCATCATCAATGAGAGGACAAAAGAAAATGTTCAAGAAAAATTGAATGGCTAAACTTGAAGGGTTGGTATGATGGGTTGGGGTTGACTGTGGAATGGGAACAGGTCTGCACCTTATTCCAGAAACAGAATTGTGCCACAAAGTAATTGGGATGCCGTAGTAGAAGCTGACCCTTCCTTTTTCTGCTTCTTGCTCTCTGCCAAGCTTAGCCTGGTTTGGCCCAACTGCATGGGCGTAGAATGGTGAGCTTCAATCCTGGAACTTACTACCCCTTTGTGGGTTTGGCGGTTACAGTCAAAGTGGTGATTAATAATCTCTGCAGACACAACCAGTTTCAAAACCTGACAAAAGGAAGCATTGAGTAGTGACTTATTTCACCCACTACCAGCTGATAGTGTCTGGAACTCTAAGCATATATTCCAAGCCACATTTCTCTTTCCTTGTGTCACTATATGAACCTGCTCCCTAAATTCCCTGCCATCATAAGGGTACAGTATGTTTAAACACTTGTTTGAACAGTTCTACATAGCAGTTACATACAGTTACTAAAACATTTCTCTTCAGTAGAGAGAAACTGCTATAGCCGTGCACAGAGCCTTAGTAGGTTAGGAAACTTCAGCTGCTTGGAGACCCCCCCCCTCCCTCCTGCCTGAAAAATGTACAGGGGAACCAGTAGCTGAAAGCCATTTCAGATATAGATTTCTCCTAAAAGCAATGAATGAGAAATCTGGATATCAAAACATGGGCACAAGACGGGGAAGTATTGACCTGAGCATTGCAGTCCATGGATTGTAGTCCTTTACAGATTTGTACGTACTGTATGACATACGGTTCATCACCTGCACCACAGTACTAATGCTATTCCGTCAGCATTCAACAGTTTTACTTCTGATAAATAAATCAATGTTTCATTTATAGTGCATATTTGATTGTATAATATAAATACTACTGTCTGATATACATTGCGCAATAATTAATTATCTGATAAATTGATTACTAAGAGGTTTATTAAGTCATTTACACTCATGTCCATAGTACATTACATTTAAAACGATCTCATATGCAGAATATTCTTCGTATTATCAAATTCCACCTGTATGCTAATTAAGCAATTTCACACTCAAAATTTGTGTTGTGTTGGATATCAGTGCAATATCACATCACAGCCATGTAATATCCAGTAACACAGCACAATCGTGAGTATGATATTGCTTTTATACAACAGTTCCACAAAAAAAACATTTATTATCAACATACTATGATGTGTTTCTTTATTTAACCAGTTATTTTGCTCCATCAATACAGTACATATCCTTCTGAGCTTGGTGGAACTAACCAACCGTGACTGTCGGAGCTGGCGACTGACGGTTAGCAAGTGACAATTAGTGTAATTAACAGTGGTGAAAGTAGTTGTAAATTCTTACCGATACTACAGTATGTAGCCAAAAGGTGAGGAGTATAAACCATGGAGGTGGTGGACGGTCATGAGATTGACTTCATATTTTCACTCATGCCGCTTTAGAATATCAGCACTATTTTCATCTGGGTTCTAAGGTTGGATCCCAAAGAGCATTAAAAGGAAAGCTATGTGCTATGTAGGGTATATAATCCCGTGTACCACAGCCTACGTAGTGCCCTTGATCAGCTTTTAGAGCGGGACTTCAGGCTGAATTCAGCCTTGTGTTAGAAGCTAGTTAATTTTGAAATATGTACGTCATAGGAGTTCTAGTGTTTGAATGATTTAATGTTAAACATTAATGCTATAATGTTAATGTAAGTAATAATTTTGTCACAGTTTGTGAAATCAAAGCAATGCGCATGAATTTAACCATATGTGTCTAGATTTCTTTGAATCACACAGCCTTATAGTTGGTGCTGATTGATTCCAAGCCTCATCGTAGAACCCAAACCCAGCGTACAGATGTTGAGTGAATGTGGTGTGGACTCTGTGGAGGAGCTCCATTGTGTAAGAGACGCTGTAGAAGGACAGAGTTCCTGCACTGTGATCCACATACACTCCTATTCTGGAGGATGGAGCTCTGAGATCAGTCCTAATGTTGTTGTGATAGAAAGAGACAGAAGACACAGAGGGGAACTCCAGACTCCAGGACTGATTGTTACATGCAAACTTACACTCCTCACCTTTTCTGCTGATCTCCTTATATACGACTGCTATGGCCACACCTATGTCACTTTCCCACTCCACCTCCCAGTAACAGCGTCCACTTACACTCTCCTTACTCAACACCTGAGGCCAGTTATCAAATCTATCAGGATGATCAGAGCACTGCTGCTCGTTCTCACTGTATCTCACCGCTCTGTTCTTCTCAGACAGAATGAGGTCACGATGTGCCGTGTTGGGATCCAGAGTCAGATAACGGAAATCTAAAATAGAATCAACAAATTTAAAAAAATGATGACTATGGGAATTCACAGGATATCATGTGAATATACACTGGTTTAATGTTTTAGATGGTGGTATTTTCTATGTATGTGTGTCATACGTTTCAGAAACTCGTCTCTGCTCTGTGGCTCTGAGCGTAAACTCTGAGCATCCGCCACTGTGGAGACAGAAAGAAAAAGGTCAGATGGTAAAACGATGGTAAATTTAGAAATCAGAAATGTGTGTCGGTCACATGACTTCAGAACTGAAGCGCCAGAGTGCAGAGTTTCTCAGCTCTAACACACAAACTCATTCAAATCTGCAGTTCATCATCAGCACTCAAACAAGGCGAGTGTTAAAAAGTCGACACAGTGCAGAGCTCAGGAACAAAGACTGACACCTCAGCATCAAGAAAAGCTCCTCTTACCATGTGGAGGGATTTTGTCGAATTCCTCGTCACAGAATTCCTCGAGACTCTTCTTCAGATCTATGAGAGACTTCTTCACTCCATCAAATAAGGGAGGTCTTTCAAATGCGGGAGACTGATGTTGAGGTCGACTCAGTTCAGTCTCCTCCCAAACTTTGATTTGCTCTACTGCTGTCTGTACACTAAGCTGTTGGGATGGACACACACACACACACACACACACACACAGGATTTAAAGCTCATCTATCATTCCCTCTCTTACTGCGACTCTATGCTGTGTGTGTCTCTAGGAGCAGCTCTGTCTCTGCTCACCTTTATAGTCTTCACATCCTGCACCATCTTCTGCTTCTCCTTTAACTCACTCTGAGAACAAAATAATTGCATTAATTATATTAATATGATTATAAATTATGAAAGGATAAGTATTAATTGCAGATAAAGTTCACTCAGGTTGTTGACATTGTATATTTCTTTGTATTTATATAGAATACAAACAACGATTTTTTTAAAAATAAACATGTTAAAATAATAAAAAAAAATAATAGGTAGCCCAATCACAACCACACTTTTCCTGCTTCACCTCCACGCTTTCTTAAAGACGGTTTAAACAAATAATTCTCTTCTATTTTCCTTCCATTTTTATTCCACTAAAACGTGTGCTTTCCCTGTTTAATGAGAGAAACGGCATCCACAAAAATAAGTGCTCGATACTTCGTTTTAAAAACGTTTGAGGTGGAAAAAGCTGACTCACATCTGTAAGTAGATCCTTGATCTTGGTTAGAACATGGATCAATATGGTCATATGCCCACTTAAAGATCTGCTTCACTTCGTTTGAAAGCTCTCTGATATCACTTATGAGGAATGGAATGAATCAGCTGGAAGTCAACATCTGGACAAACATCTCTCTTTGTTTCGGAGTCTCTTCTTGCAGCTCTTTTTTACACACTTGTCTCTTTATTTACCCTCAACCAAAGTTTCACCCATCATGTTTAATTATTCCTTTACAAATACCCTAGGATCAGTAAATGCTTTGTTTGTGTTGCCCCCAAACCCCATTGTACTTTAAGTGAACATTGCACACTGCTAGCAGTAAATGAATGTGAAGGGACGCTGGCTGCTGACTCATACTGGACTATCAGTTGTATATCAGGAATATATTACACGCCCTCAAATAACCCGTGTTGTATCTCATACTGGCACTTCACATCACTGCTTGGTATTAATGCCATGGTTTTGGAACATATGAGACAAACTGGTTGTAAACAGGAAGAATAAACATACATTGATCTGCCCGTCCACCTTTGAAGGCTCAGTTTTCATAGTCTAAGATTACTGGCCATAGTAATTATTCTCATTTATTAAAAAAAAAACGTCAGAGTCTGGAAAGAACTGTCACTTGGTCTGGGTCTGAACCATGGCCCGTCATTTTGTCTCGCATGGTTTAAGATGTAAAACGTGCGTTGGCTGAGCACACATTCATTCAGCTGATCTGATTATAACAAACAACGTGAATACAGAATACAGTTACTGAACAATTTTACTTATGAGTTACAATTCAAATCTTGTAACTGACTAAACCTGCTACATGGAAATAAGAAGCGTCATTAAGATGAGTTCTCACCTGTTTCTCAGCTCCTTCTGCTTCAGCATCATGGCCTTGATGTTTGTTCAACATGCACAAGGAGCAAATATAGCTTTGATCGGTGCAGCAGTCGATCTCAATCTGTTTAGAGCAGATATTTCCTGCTTCAATTATTGTGTATTTTGTTTGATTTTTTTTTAAACAAAAGCAAGACAGACACATCAGACAGCATTTGACGGCTTTGCGCTTTCTTTCAGTGCAGGGATCACACTCCTCATCTCCGGGTCCAATGTCACAGTTAGCAGGAGAAGCATCTGGGACTTCAGTCCTGTTCTTCAGTTTCTCCACCACTTCAGCCAGCATGTTGTTTCTGCGTAGAACAGGCCTTGGAGTGAAAGTGTCTCTGCACTGAGGACAGCTGTAGACGCCCTTCTGATCCTCCTGATCCCAGTGACCATTAATACACACCATACAGAAACTGTCACCACAGTGGAGAGAAACCGGATCCTTCAGGAGATCCAGACACACTGGACAGATGAACTGGTGCTGATCTACTAAAATACTGGCCTCAGACATTTTCCTGCAGTCACAGTACAAGAAATAAAGAAAGAGATCAGTTTCGTTTTCTTTCTGGTCGCTCTGTGTAAGAGAGAGAGAGAGAGAGAGAGAGAGATGAAGAGGAGAAGGAGGAGGAGCAGCATGACAGAGAATTTATGAATCCTCCTCTGTTAACTGTTTCACCCTCCTTCAGTGCATAATTACAGTATAACACATATAACTATAACACTTATTAGGATCAATTTTATGGAAGACACAGAATAGGTCTTAATGCTCTTAAGTGACTTATTGAGCATTAAGATGCACATAAACTGTGATGCACATACATTGTGTGATCATTTTGGATTTGTAGTAGTGAGGTATACGGAGTACTTTTATTTTACTAGCTCCAAAAAAGAAAGTGTGCCTTAAGTGAATGAGGATAAGGCATAAATCATTTTATATTATAACATTAATAATAACAACCAGTTGTCCACTGGCACAATCAGCCCAAACCTTGTCATGTTTTCTGTTGGATTCAGACTCACAGGTTAGAGAGAATTGGCTGACACTCATATCACTAATTATCAGTGAAACCACTGCAGGAGCTTCCTGGCATGTGCATTGATGTCTTCGTAGTAAATGGACAGGCCATCCCCTATGATTGGTCAACTTAGCACACTGTAATCCTCCCTGTAATAGCACACTGTCAACTTAGTGCACTGTAACAATGACCCCGATCTCACTATGCAAGTTCCCTTCTTGGTAATTCAGCTTTCATTACACCAGTCGTTAGTAGGTCATATGTACTTGAAGACACTTTTAACAGACAAAAACCTCCTGGCGATATGGAGCTATAGTATAGGCAACTTTCATTGTCAACCATTTTTGGGATGGGAGAAGAAGAAGTGTGGGCAATAGACTGGAGGGGTTAAATCATCTCATCCAGGGACCCCCTTACTGAGCCCTGTTTACCACCCATTGATATTAGCCATCTGAGCCCTGAACATCATCAATCAGCAAAAACATCAGCAATAGCAAAAACAGCAAAAACATCAGCAATAGCAAAAACATCAGCAATAGTGAATTAATAAAACAGCAGAGGACAAATCTTGCCATCGGGAGGGTGTTAGAGTTGAAAGAAAACAATACACTGCTAACAGTGAACAAAACAGGATAACTTGACACAATCATAGAATGAAAGAAATGGAACAAGTTACATATAGAAAATGGCCTTCTCTACCAAAAAATTACCAGTCTGAAACAACTCGTTCTCCTGGACTCCTGATGGCGCCGCGGATGGCTGCCTCGGTGTGGAGCTCTCCATTTGTCTTACTGTTTTTGTTAGTTTGTCCTGTTTTTTGTTTCTCGTATGTTATCACTTATACCAGGGATGAACTGCAGGACACATCACACAATTTTAAACCAGTTTTCGATTTTTCAAACGTTTTTCTGAACATTGTAACCGGCGGAGCAGCGGCGCTGTTGAAATGCTTTAAGAAGCGCAGGCGGGGGAAGAGAGCCGGCGCGCTCGTCAAGCGCTGCCGAGTATACATCCGGCGAATCTCCGCTCTCTACCCAACAAAATGGACAAACTTTTCCTGCTCTCCAGGAAAAATAAAGACTTTTCAAACTCTGCCGCACTGTGTTTCACGGAAACCTGGCTGAATGAAGCGACAACACGCTACACCTGCCCGGCTTCCAGCTGTTTAGAGCGGATCGCGACACAGAATCAACGGGGAAATCGTGAGGCGGCGGGACATGCTTTTACATCAATGAACATTGGTGTACAAATATGACACTATTGAAGAAGATGTGCTGTCCTGATCTAGAGGCATATTTCATCAACTGCAAGCCTTTCTATTCGCCGCGGGAGTTTA
>JAQMYJ010000012.1:36433077-36450320 GCA_030014305.1 Clarias laeviceps | reverse complement strand
ATAAAGTTAAGAGAGAGGTTAAGTACTACTTAAGAACTACTTAGCGATAAGAAGCTTTCGAGAAACCGGGCCCAGGTCGGTGATTGAAGTCCCAGCTCCACCAATCAGCCACTGGTGCGCCCTTGAGTTTCTCTGCTTCAGATCTGTTGTGCCATGGCTGACCCTGTCTCTGACACTAACTTCATGAGCTTAGAGAGAAAGTGAATAAAATAAATTCACTGTGCTGTAATGTATATGTGACAAACAAAAGCTTCTTGTTCTTTCGAACAGAATGCGACTCATCATATTTTGCTTGAACATGGTGATGCACAAAATAATTGCATATGCAAAGTCTGGCAGTGAAAAAGACAGCAAAAAGGTAGAATTATCACACAATTGTGGAAATTCTAAATGTAACTTACATAATGAAACTCCTTCATAAAGTCCAGCTTGTGTTTTCCAGCATAACTAGTCTGGGGAATCTCATAAATATTTCCTGCAAACCCTGAATTATCTTTACCATTACCACTCCATCTAAGATGAGACTGCAGTGTTAAAAAATACATTTCCCAATGCATCAAAAGTTCTGCTTTAAAGAAATGTCACTGTACCTGTTGAAAGTATGTCAAGTGATCTTGTATAAAAGCTCTAACAATTTCAGCAAGATGACTCCAAAATAAACAATTAATGAAGTGAAAAATGAGTTGCTTATTAAAGGGTATATAACAAAGTAGTGAGATGAAATTTTGTTATTGACCAAATACTTATTTTCCACCATAATTTGCAAATAAATTCTTTAAAAAAATCCTACAATGTGATTTTCTGGATTTCCCCCCCCCCTTATTTTGTCTCTCAAAGTTGAGATATACCTATGATGATAATTACAGGCCTCTCTCATCTTTTAAAGTGGGAGAACTTGCACAATTGGTGGCTAAATAAATACTAATTAACTACATACTGTATATATACTGTATTTTTCATATAATAAGATTTATATTGTAGATTAAAAAAAACATTATTTATATAGCTTGGCAAACATGTTAGCAATAGTATTGGGTACTTTTTTATTGATATTAATTTGAATGGTCTTTTGATATTTCTTTAATGAAGCATATGACCTGATATTACATCAATATTTCTTGTCTAAGATGTTTGACATAATGAGGACAGACATTTTGGAGTGGGTGTGTCATGTTAATGGAATGCTATCCATCTTCATACCATTGACCAAGCTCTTTCCAAAGTTCTCAATTTTTACAGTGATGGCCAAATTGCAGTCTCATAAACCCTGATCTGGCGTTCCAGACTGATTTAGTACCAGCCGAGTTTTATTTCTACCAAGCCTCTTTCTTAAACACAACTGCAGAAGTTAAATCTCTTATTTTTATTTTCCAAAAAAGCAAGCAAAACCTCTTCCTGTTAGCAACTTTACAAATTAATTACATTATATATGACACTATACTGTATAACAAAAGCTCATTGATATTTACCCACCTTCAGCCTTGAATGGCTGCATACACTCAAATTTTTAAGCTCCACCCAATATCTCTGTCACTCTATAAACACAGAAGGAAAGAAAGTTGATCTTTAAGTCTCTCTCTCCCTCAGTGTGTGTTCATGCAGGAAGATGGCTGAAGCCAATATTTCAGTCGATCATAACCAGTTCATCTGTGCAGTGTGTCTGGATCTCCTGGATCTTTGGTGACTCTCCACTGTGGTCACAGTTTCTGTAAGTTGTGTAATAATGGCTGCTGGGATCAGGAGGATCAGAAGGGCGTCTACAGCTGTCCTCAGTGCAAAGCCACTTTCACTCCAAGGCCTGTTCTACGCATCAACAAGATACTGGCTGAAGTGATGGAGAAACTAATGGAGACTGAAATCTTTGCTCCTTCTCCACCTCCTGCATTTGCAGATGTGGAGTGCGATTACTGTGATGGTATAAGGCTTAAAGCCATCAAATCCTGTCTGACCTGTCGGGCCTCTTTTTGTGAAATTCATCTTAAACCTCATCTTGACAGACCTGCATTTAAGACACATACAATAATCAATGCCACAAATAAATTGCAAGAAAAGATCTGCAACCAACACAACAAACCAATGGAGATCTACTGCCGTACTGATCAAACCTGCATCTGTTTTCTGTGTACAATGGACAGACACAAAGGTCATGATATTATCACTGCTGCAGCAGAAAGAGTTGAAAAACAGGTAAGGACTAGAAATCTTTACATTTTACATGTTTTGGTTATGGGAATGTTAACATTAATATAAGTTATTTGTTAAACATGTCTGGTCACACCAGTTAGTGAACATATCAAGCAACATGCATCTGTGACAAAATAAGGCAGAAGAGCAGATAAATAGAGAGTGTGTGAGAGAGAGAGAGAGAGAGAGATCTGAGGTCAATTTAGCACGAATGTCCTTTAAATGAATACAATTAACACAATTGATCCAATAAAGCAAACATTTTGGCATTGATTATTGTAGGTAAGTTATAGTACCTACATTGAAAGTTACATTTCATTGCAATGACTGGAGATTACCTAGACTTTGAATCTTGCTTCGTGGCATGATGGTGTAGTGGTTAGCACTGAGGCCACGTACCTCCGGGGACAAGGGTTTGAATCCCATGATGGGTCTGTGTGCGTAGACTTTGCATGTTCTCCTCAAGCTTGGTGTTTCCTTCAGGAGCTTCAGGATTCAGATCAGACTTATTGCATTTTCCAAATTGCCTGTAGTGTACAGTATGGGTATGCATGTTTATGCCCTGCAATGGATTGAGACCCCAACAAGGGGGTAACCTGCCTTGTTCCCTGAGTTCCTTGGACTAAGCTCCAGGCTTCCAGCAAGATAAGCACTATATAGAATGAAAGAGTGAATCCTTTGGACTTTAAACTTTCTCTGGCGCACATACAACATCAAGTCTCACAAGACGTTCATTTAAAGGGTATTTTTTTTAAACTGTAGCCATCACAGTTTATCACAGCAGTAATGGTTGATCATAATATTTAGTGGGATTGCAGTACCATTTGTAGTGCTAACTAGAGTATTGATGTCATAATAAGGAAAATATTAGGCAAAGTAGGGCAGCTACAGTACATTAATGAATTCTAGATTTTAAATAGTTTTAATTTGTGCAGATTTAGATCCCTGGATAATCTTCTTGTTTACATCAATTAATGTGATTACATGTCATTACTCATACATAACTGTGTGAAAGCTGATGGGGTTACTGGGTGATCATGGGGTGACAGCATCAGAACATTACAGTTCACCAAGAATTACGGTTAGGGTTAAGGGTTAGGGTTAGGGTATTAGTACCTGGGTAATAATAAACAAGCTGCACCTTTTGCTTGAAGAAGGTTTAATGGGCAATAATAGACCAAAATTTGGTTTAGATAATGCAGATAAGGCAAAATTTGTACTGGAGCATTTTTTTTTTGTTGGAATTATGGGAATCCAGAGTGCAAGGGATTATAGTAATCCAATCAAACAAAATATAATGGTATTAAACTGGGTATCTGACATTCCTTAAACGTAATTTTTTTTAGCGGATTGTAATAACAGCTACATGATTGAGGTATACAAAGGCCTTTACTGTTCCACATGTGGAATTGAAAGGCCATTTGCATAATTACATAGTCTGAAAGCTTACTTCTAGCTGTAGGAGGAATATATTCAACACCCTTACAGACCTGCATTTCTTCAAACCATTCTTCAAACCATCTTTGATGTATGATGTACAAACAAATACATTAACAATTCATGGTAAACACACACAGAGTGTACACATTACCTTCAAAGCGCAGATGTGAACAAGACAAATTAATGTTTTTTTTATGATTTTTCATACTTACCCATATAGCTTATATTCAATTAACCACTGAATGCAATACATTTGTCCTCAGAATGAGTTAAAGGAGGAGCAGATGAAATCCCAGCAGAGAATCCAAGAGAAGCAGAAGAAGGTGCAGGAGCTGAAACAGGCTGTGAACACTATAAAGGTGAGCAGTGAGCAGAGACAGAGCTGCTCCTAGAAACACACACAACATGGACAACATGGAGTCATTAAGAGTTAAATCATAACAGCATGGTCTAAATTCATATCCTAACAGCTTATAGTCCAGACAGCAGTGAAGGACAGTGAGAAGATCTTTGGTGAGATGATCAGCTCCATTGAAAAACAGCGCTCAGAGGTGACAAAGCTGATCAGAGCTCGAGAGAAGGCTGAACTGAGTCAAGCTGAACAACTCCTGAAGCAACTGGAGCAGGAGATAGAAGATCTTCAGAGAAGTGACACTGCATTGAAGCAGCTTTTACAGACAAATGATCACATCAGTTTCTTGAAGGTAACACTCCCTGTCTGAGCTACAGAGGTTACACTGACTGATCTACAGAGCATGCTGTACTTATATAATCTCTTAAGTGCTTCTTAGTAATGTAGTAAAAAGTGTTGTGAAATAAATTAAAGTACGTCTTTGGTCCAGTTTTAAATAATGTTAATTATAAAGTGTTCATTACTGTTTAATACCTTTTAGCTTTTCTTCAGCTTAAATTTACCTTAAGAATTACAGCAATTTTTTTACACAGTTGATACATTTTTATAGACTTAAGAGGAAATCTGAAATATCCTTGAACTGATTTGAAAATATCCATTTCACACCCATTACAGTGGTATATAGAGGCAAAATTATTATTATTTTTTTCTAAAAAGCATCAAAGTCCGAATTTGTATGGACCTGACTGTATGTCTGTCATTCAATAAATGTTAATCTTCCTAATGTCATAACCCACAAGCCATGAACTCATGGGGGATGAGAAGGGAAATGCCTACACTTATACATAACACTTTCTACAGAGGATTGTACAGTACATTGTGTAGGATACATGATGGGTGCATCGCTTCATACCTTCTTACCCTGACACACCCATGGATAATAAGATCAATCTGGACTCATCAGACCACCCAACATTTTTCCATTGTTCCAATAAGTCCAATCCTTATGCTCGCTATCAAACTGAAGCCTTTTTTCCTCATGAGTCTGATGGACACACAGCTGTTTAGTCCATATCCTGTGAGCTCTCATCACATTGTGTGTATGGAAATGCTCTTTCTTTGACTATTAACAATAATCCTGATTTCTTTTGTCTATACAACTTCCCCAAAGCTTTAAGTAATGTCCATTCATGATTTTTTTTCTGGTTTGCATTTTGATTGTAACATTGGCGGTTCAGCACTATCATACCAGGTTTTAATAATGTGTCAGATAAATCTTAACCCAATTGTGTCAGTGAGATATTTCATGGCTTCACAGGTACTGGTACGACACATAACTGGGCCTCACCCTCTTTCAGTGCTACCTCATCCACTAACTCCCATTGTTTCCCTACACCCTGACCAGGATGGACATACCAGTTGAAACAGCGAGGATATCTGTAGGCTTGCACACACACAATTGCGAAGGGCCATTAACTGACATTAAACCAATCACTTGGTGGATAACCTAGTCTCGTTCTCCACAAAAACCAGAACATGGTTCATAAAATCATTCAAGATCAACCACAGTATAAAACCACTACAGTTTAAAGTCTTACTGATTTCATAGTCTGTCTAAGACCTGTTGTCCTTGCGATCTCTCAAACAGGTTGCCCACTATGGCACTCCGCTCCAGCTATCACTATAGAGAGAGATCCAGCCTATGCTGTGAGGGTATTCCCTGATTGTTTTATTAGACGGGGAGCTCCAGTATTTTGGGTCACTGAGGAGAGCCTCCTGGCCCCAGGTCATTAGCTGCATAGGGACAATCCTGTCACCTCAGGAGTGGCTCCTTATGGGGAGCTTCTGTAACAGACCTCCTTTATCTCATGATATACCCTCAGTAGGGCAAACACAGCTATCCATCTTGCCAGATTATTAACATAAATTATCCTTGTGTACTGCTTGTTATCAATACCCTTTAGAAATCTATCATTTAGAATCTCCTTGCATCTCCTATTTGGTCTCACCCTGGAACTTAATGGTCAAATACAAATTGAATGTTTTGTTTTCCTAGCTTTTGTCTCATTGCTTGTTCTTGATGCTTCTAGTCTGTTCTGAATGTTTTTGTTTTCTTTCACTTTTTGTAGTAAGCAGGTGCTTCCTGTCTTTTTCATACTTTAGATGCTCGTATGTGTTCATGTTACAGTTGTCCACTGCTCTCCCAGTAACACTATTTATTCCCAGTAACATTATCTCTAACTGCAGTTTCCATTTTTGATGACTAGATGCAATGATAAACACTTTCATAGAGAGAGCTGCTTAAATTTTTTATGTCTTTTGGTAGGGTTTAGCATCCAGATGTCGGTCTTCCACAGAAGGCACAACAAACATGCAGGCATCCAGCATCTCTGTTAATCAGCATCTTTCATTTGATGGATTGAGAAAATGTCTTTCTGATGTAAAGAAGAGACTTGAGGAATTCTGTGAGGAGGAATTCAACAAAATCCCTGCACACGGTAAGAGGAGCTGTTACTGCTGGTGAAACACAATGATGGACGTCTTTCTTCATTAGGTGAAAGGGAGATCTTGAGGTGCGAGTCTTTCTTGAGCTGATTCATGAGCACCATAGTTCTTCACAGTTTAGAGTTTTTAACACTCATCTGATGTGAGACTTAATGATGAATTGCTGATATGAAGAAGTTTGTATTAGTGCTGAGAAACTTGGCATACACACATTTGTGATCTACAGTTTTTGAGATTCACCATTGTATAATTGTATTTCTGTCTCCACAGTTAAAGATATACCATAACCAACAAACAGGGAAGAGTTTCTTAAATGTATGTTTAAAAACATTTACATTGTGCTATTTCTGCCTGAGGAACAAATCTTAGTTTGATTTAATTTAACTGTACATGCAGTCTCATTCTTCTAATGAATACAGGATGATCTGTGTGATCTTCTTCTTCTTCTTCTTATTATTATTAATAATAACAATGTATTAATTTATTTATTTAGATTTCTGTTCTCTGACTCTGGATCTCAACACGGCACACAGTAACCTCAGTTTGTCTGAGAAGAAAAGAGCGGTGACATACAGTAAAAAAATGCATTCGTACTCTGACCATCCAGAGCGATTTGATTACTGGCCTCAAATCCAGTACTGTGCTGTGCAGGGAAAGCATTTCTGAACGCTGTTACTGGGAGGTGGAGTGGAGCACATGGGGGGGTATGGACTTTGTAGTCTCTTATAAAGACATCAACAGGAAAGGATGGGGTAATGAAAGTGGGTTTGGCCGCAACAACAAGTCCTGGAGTCTGGAGTTTTCTTCTTATTCTTCTTCTGTCTCATATTATCATAACAACATTGAAACTGTTCTGGAACAACCAATAACCTCCAAAATAGGAGTGTATGTGGATCACAATGCAGGAACTCTGTCCTTCTACAGCGTCTCTGACACGATGAAGCTCCTCCACAGAGTCCACACCACATTCACTCAGCCTCTGTACGCTGGGTTTGGGTTCTACAAATCTGTTTTGCATAAAACAGGACCAACTGTGAGGTTGTGCAATCAAAAATAACTAATCCTGGGGCAGAGCATTAAATACAAAAAAAATAATAATAATAATTAATTAATAAAACACCATTTTTTAAACTAGTGACTTCAGTACACTGTAATGTTGTATAGAGTGAATAAACATTTTTTAAGTAAACATCATGTTCATAAAAAATGCTGTCAGGGAATTAACTCTGGTGAATATTGGTTAATATTATAATATTATTATATTATATATATTATAATATATTATATTATATAATATTACTGATTTAAAAAGTTTCAAAAGTATAACTGTAATAATGAAAGTATTTCATCATTGGGCTCAAATAAAGTACATTACTTCTTGATTATTATTATTATTAATTATTAATTATTAATATATTATTATTATTAATAACAATACATTATTATTAATATATTATTATTATTATTAATAATAATAATAATAATAATAATAATAATAATAATAATGAATAAGTATGATTTAACTTAATTGCAATTACACTTCAAATCTAGTCAACAAGAATGTATTGTAGACTGTCATATAAATGTAGAACTGCAAGGGGCATTCAACTCAAAGTGCGGCTTTTAAATGTGCAGAATAACAGAACACAGTCATGAGAGTAAAAACTCTCTTTATTTCTCTATATAACCCCCTGCTGCACTAATGCATTTATTCCAGTGTTTCACTAGTGCTTGGACACTATCAAGAAAGAAAGTACACCAAAGCCATGATCGGACTGCCTGCTTCATGTCTGAAAAGCTGGCCTCCCAGGAACTCCTTTAATGTAGAAATGGCTTGGAGTGGAGTCAGGACTGTACTGTGGAAATAACTCCCAGCTGAGTTCCTGTAATGTACAAGTTGTGTTGGTGAATAATTTTGTGTGCATTTCGCACATATGTGTCTCTTCTCCACGTTGGCAATAAGTTATCCATCAATTTTCAAGGCTGATGCATTATTCCACTCACTAAATGTTTCAATGTTCTACTGCAGAGTCACATCATTGTCCCTGAAGGCTTCGGTAAACAGCTATTGTTTTTTGTTTTTTATGCCTTAATTCACCAGAAATGTTATTTAATGTCCAAGTTTGAATTGAACTCCTCTTGTACTTTTGATGTTCAAATGTATTTTGCGATTGATTGACTGTCCAGGGTGTATCCTGTCTAGAGCCCCATGTCCCCTGGGAAAGGCTCCAGGTCCCCTGTGACCCTGTACAGCATAAGCACTATGGAGAATGAGTAAGAGTGTTTGAGCAAATAATTCAAATTTTCTATTTTATTTTAATGTAAACAGAATGAGGGAGAATAATAGTCTTTGCACAAAAAATATTGGTGGGTTGTTATGAATATGAATAAAGATGTATTTGTTAAGTTTTAAATGTAATTAATAAATAAAAATTAAGACACACAAAACCAAGATTGCATTTGCTCGACTTGTATTGAGCATTTTGAAAATGCTAAAAATAAAACTGTAGGAAATAAAAGTTTGGGGTATTGTGGAGCTTCACTGTGTTTCCTGGAGTTGATGAATGAATACATTAATTCATAACACTAACTATTTTGTTTATTTTTTCCCCCTATACCTACTTTCTCTTTTGTTTACGTTTAGTACACGTAAATTATCAGTAAAATGTTAACCCTGAAAATTTACTACAGGTCATTTTACACCACTACACTGCTCAAATAGGATGAGCAATTAGCATCTAGAATATCAACACCATAAAAACACTTAAATGTCACAAAAACATTCATAACATCGATTGATGGAAACACTGGTTGATGGATAATGTGTTCCTTGATGTACTCCATAGTCTGCTTTTAGTTCTTAAATTCTCAAATCTGTATTTTTGGTATATAATTTACTTTCAAATTATTATTTAATTCATTAAAGGAAAAACAAGCTATTCAACACCAACTGACTGACAGGAGGAGTGGATCTGTTTGTGTACAAATGAACAGCTTTAAAGAGCACCTATCATGTAAAAGCTTTTTAGTTTTATACATTCAGATTGTCTCCAGTATGCATGAAAGCATGAAAAAAATGACCAATACTTAAACAAGCATATTTGATTTCCCCCGTATGCAACATATTAAGAGTCACGCCCAAGGCTTGTTGCTCAGCTCGGCTGTTCTCCAAAAGAGCATGGTTTAGCAGTAGCACATTTACTTAAACACTGAAATAGTGAATTAGGAGGAGTGAAAGTTTGATTGATATACAGTAGACTGGGCCTTGAGAATCGCAGAAAACTGCATTGATGAATTGACTTCTGAACTTTTTCTTAGTCACCGATTAAGGATGTTTGTCACCAGTAAAGGTTCCTTTTAAGAAATTTTCACCTTCCTTGGAGTATTGCTCCAAATTTTGTTTACAGATATCCAGTCGCTTCTGTTTATGCAACCATGAGTTGTTTCGGCACCAGATATATTTCAATAAATAAAACCCGAATCACTGCACGCTGTTCCTCTTTTGTGCAAATCACAAATAGGGTAAGATAAGATCTCTCTATGACACTGTAATTCTTAGAAAAAAAAAAAAAAAACTTTGTTCATAATTACGTTTTAAGCTTATGAAGTAGATTTTTGTTAATTGCACATTTCCAAGCATGAGTAACTATGAGTCAGCATTTTCTCATCAAGTTTGTCTTGATGCTTATAAGACACTTTGCTCTAGAATTTCGAACTTGTGCTAAACATGTACCCGACTGGGATTTCCAAAATATTACAACAAGATAGACAGAGTTAAAAAATGTCCTAAAATTCCTAATCTATCTCTTCATGCTGATGAGAAGAATCACTTGCATGACCAAATCAATTTAACCTGAGGATATGCATAACTGGGTCTTTTTTTCAGAATGTTTAAGACAGAATTTCCATAATATGCAATGTATGTATTATCTGAAGTGTAGCATGAACACAAATACTCTCACAGCCAACGCTTATCTTGTATCATATAGTTTTTTATTCATACAAAATTAAGTGAAGGTGAAAAACTAGTAAGAATGAGGTGATGCTCATTCTTGCAAATGTGCATCATGCAAAATGTGCATCATGTCCCATTCACAGCTTTACTAATTTAATAAAATCAGCCCTTAATTTTTCTGCATTTGTGGATGCATTCATTTGAGTTTAAATAATCATTTTCTTTAAGAAATCATCAATTGACAGAAAAAAAAACTGTGGATATGATAGGAGTGATGTGCTCATATATTCTGGATCAAGTAAGAACTCTTGCTGCTACTGTTACGGAGGCACAGACTCAGACAAAGATCTTATAAAAACCTGAACGGGCGTTTTATTAACAGATAGTGGGATAATGACGGAATTGAAAGCAAAAACGGGAAAGTCTTAACTGTGTGGATGAACGAGCTGGTGGAGGCGTGTAGACGAACAACGAAGACGAAACAGGAGACCGTGACAGCTACATTCTGCCATAACTGGAGCTTGTTTATGCACCTTGGAGAAACTCGGTGATGAAAGCATTCATTATTTTTTTCTGCATCATGTAGTGACATTATATTTCTCAACTTATATTAGTTAATATTTATAAGTTGAAAGAATCCTATCCTAGTAATATTATCATAACCTGATCTTTGCATGAAAGATTTACACAAAAACCTGTGCTATGTTGAATCATGAATAATGGATTTTACAAATTTAATTCTTATGTATGTATGAAAAAAATTAAAATAAAAAATGTGGGCCATAATTAAGTTGCAGGTAAGACATGATAATGAAGGAAAATACTGGACTTTTAAAAAGACATATTTAGACCTCCAGCATTTATGTGTAGTAAAATTCTGTTTACACGATTATCTTAAGTAACATGAAATAGATAGAAATAGAAAAATATCAGATGAAATGCATTACAGCTTTATTCCCATAAATAAAACCTTTATATTTTACAAAGCTCCTATGAAGATTTTATTCGTTAAAATAAAGCTGTTATGTGATGTGAAGTGATTTCAAAGCCTGACTCTGTTATAAATCTGGTTTGTCAAATCAGGTTGTCATGTGCTGGTTTATGTAAGTCATATTTCAAGAATGAGGAACAAAAACCACCAGTAAAGTTGCTTACTGACACTATCAAATATGTGAAACACTTCCCCGAATATGGATCATCATTTGACAGCCACCTGGTTTTATTGAACACGTCTTGCTGTAAAATTCAGATTTCCCACTGATCACTATTTGCTCAATTACATATGTAATATTAAAAGTAAAGACCAAACCACTTAGGTGGATCTCAAATGAGAAATCAGATACAGTAAGACAACCAGAGCAACGTCCCATAATGCTGTTCAGGTCAGTTGGCCCTTCATGTCCTTGGCTCATTTTATTTAATATTCATTCAACAATAAATCACAGAGATGGAACATATCAGTGTGATGCAGGACAAGATTACCAATGAATACAGAATTTTAACACAGTTTAGCCACTTTTTTTGCAGGACTGAGCTAATGTGCATATGTTAGCATGCAGCATGAATACAAGCAAAGGGTTTTTTATTCATACAAATTAAGTGGAGTTTGAGGTGATGATTAGAGTCAGCTCGGGGAATTGACTGGTGAGGCCCAATGTCCAGGAATATAATAATAATAATAATAATAATAATAATAATAATAATAATGCAACTGCTGAATAAGGTTTCAATCTCTTCTTTTCATATGACCTATTAAAATATGTGCGAAAACTCTTCTTATTAACATTTTTACTAATTCATAATAACACTTTATCAATTATTTTAATAATAGTCAGAGAGATTAGCGACACTCCCCTCCTTTAAAGAAGGTTGCATGCCCTCAAACCTTTAAGCTCCACCTCCTCTCTCTGACTATAAGCACAGAAGCTGAAAATTTATTCAGAGGAAAGAAAATTGCAATTCTCTCTTCCAGTGTGTAAGTAGAGGAAAATGGCCAGTATTTCAGTAAGCAAGAAGCAGTTCAGCTGTCCAGTGTGTCTGGATCTCCTGAAGGATCCGGTGACTCTCCCCTGTGGTCACAGTTTCTGTAAGGTGTGTATTAATGGCTGTTGGGATCAGGAGGATCAGAAGGGCGTCTACAGCTGTCCTCAGTGCAGAGACACTTTCACTCCAAGGCCTGTTCTACACAGCAACAAGATGCTGGCTGACTTGGCGGAGAAACTAAAAAAGATCAATGCCCGACCTCCTCTTCCACCTCCTCGACTCGGAGATGTTGAATGTGATTACTGTGATGGAAGAAAATGCAAAGCTATCAAGTCCTGCCTGACGTGTCGGACTTCTTTTTGTGAAATTCACCTTAAACCACATCTCGAGCGACCTGCTTTGCAAACACACTCGATAATCAAAGCCACAAAAATACTCCAAGAGAAGATCTGCTTCCAACATAACAAACCGATGGAGATCTACTGCCGTACTGATCAAACCTGCATCTGTTATTTGTGTACAATGGACAGACACAAAGGTCACAACACAGTCACAACTGCAGCAGAAAGAGCTGAGAAACAGGTGAGAATGAGAAATTCTTCTAATTCTATTTCAAAAAGGTGATGACGTAAATCATTCAATTTACATTCTGCCTATTAAAGTGTAGGATAAGGTCTTGTAAAATGTCAGTCTGTCAGTGTTAATTATCTGGTCAGACCAGGTTGGAACATTTCCTCCAGCGTGTATTTGTTATAAGTGAATACGGAAAATGAGCAATAGAGAGAGAGATAAGAAAGGACAAAAATAGCACAATAGACAGATGGTGTTCATCGAGGAGACTGAAGATGAACTTGATCTTATATTTGGTCTAATACACGTCTAGACTTCCAGAGTTTATTTATAGAAGGTGATTGTTGCTTGTAACATTTGATGATAGGGCAATTAAACTGTTATGTTAATTAGAATTTTATAATAACATAATTATTTATAGTATCTCATCTCTTCTCTCATTCTCTATACCGATTATCCTGTTCAGGGACTCAGGTGAGTGCAATTAGTCTTGAGGAGTACATGAATGCATTTTGGAAAATATAATGTGGCCAAAGCTAGTTGTGACGTGACAGAATGAAATAGAAATAAACTTTTCCTGCTTATACTATTTGATTCATAATTATTAAATGCAATTCATCTGTCCTTAGAGTATGTTGAAGGAGGTGCAGATAAAAAACAATCAGAGAATCCAGGAGAATGGGAAGAAGGTGCAGGAACTGAAACATACTATAAACACTATAAAGGTGAGCAGTGAGCAGAGACAGAGCTGCTCCTAGAAACACACACAACATGGAGTCATTTAGAGTCGCAGTAAGAGAGGGAATGATAGATGAGCTTTAAATCCTGTGTGTGTGTGTGTGTGTGTGTGTCCTAACAGCTGAGTGCACAGACAGCAGTGGAGGACAGTGAGAGGATCTTTACTGAGCTGATCAGCTCCATGGAGAAAAAGCGCTCGGAGGTGACGGAGCTGATCAGAGCTCAGGAGAAGACTGAACTGAGTCGAGCTGAACGACTCGTGGAGCAACTGGAGCAGGAGATTGTTGATCTTCAGAGGAGACTCACTGAGCTGGAGCAGCTTTCACACACACATGATCATGTCCATTTCCTCCAGGTAACACTTGCTGTCTGTGAATAAGGATTTTTGTGCTGATTGGAATTTGGTAACATGCTTGGTCCATTTCCTCCAAGTTCTCCAGTTTCTTCCCACAGTCCAAAGACAACCAGATAAGCTAATTGGTTAATCTGGAGAAGGAAATAGCAGCCTACTCCAGTATAATCGCCAAGGAAACCCAATGGACAGTATCCGGGTAGGCCTGGTGTGTTCATGAGGTCATGGAGAGTTGCACATGATTTAATGACTAAACAGAAACAAACAAAAAAAAAAAGGGGACAAATCTGGGAAATGGGTACAATTGCAACAATATTGGGAAACCTAAATAAGAGAAACAACAAAACACAAAGAGACTATAGACAGACCATAAAACGAATAGCTAGCAAATAGCAATAGCAAACCAAAATAAACAGCACAATCTGAATATAGACTTATCAGGAAAGACAATAATGCCAAGTAAGAAAGTGGAGAAAATGCTTAGAAAGACTTAAATAGTGAAGCTAATTGCCAAACACCACTTACATATGAACAGAGAAGGAAGAGGGTAAACAGAGAAAGAGAATCTAATACAACAAAATATACAGTATATGCATGCCAGTGCTATCTGGTGGTCTGGTGAAGGAACTGTTCATGGTTAACAAAGCCACTGGCAGATAATAGTAAATTGTGGTTCATAAGGATTATGATTATGTGATTGTACTGTTTAATATTTTTGTTAATATCTTCTTTACTTTATTGCTTCATTGTAGACTGTAGATTCCGCACTTCAGTCTTCCCCATCGGAAAGCCGAAACATTTCCAGAAACAGCATCACTCACATTATCTCATTTGATGGACTAAAGCATTCTCTCTCAGCTATGCAGAAAAGACACGAGGAATTCTGTGAGAAAGAATTCAACAAAATCTCTCCACATGGTAAGAGGAGCTGCTCCTGCTGGAGAAACGCTTCATTCCTGAGCACTACAGCTCTGCAGAGTTTAGAGTTTTTAACACTCACCAGGTTCGAGTATTAATGGTGAGCTGCTAAAGTGAATGAGTTTGTGTTAGACCTAAGAAACATAGGTGTTTTAAGACTGACATGTGACCTAACCAGATTTCACAATCAGACATTTCATTGCATTTCTGTCTCCACAGCTGATATTGTACCTGAGCTCAAGAACCGAGACGAATTTCTACAATGTAAATCCAAAATATTATTTAACCGTAAACTTATTTTCCTTCATGACAATTTTTCAGTTTTCTTTAAAAATATGTACACACACAAACAGCTTTCTCAGCCTTTGCTTTCTTTTCAATTTTCCTTTAGATTATTGTTTTCTGACTCTGGATCCCAACACGGCACATCAAAGCCTCATTCTGTTTGAGAAGAACAGAGCTCTGACACGCAGTGAGAGAATGCAGCAGACCTCTGATCATTCAGAGAGATTTGATTACTGGCCTCAGGTGTTGTGTAAGGAGAGTGTGTGTGGACGCTGTTACTGGGAGGTGGAGCGGAGCAGATGGGGGGGTATGGACATTTCAATCTCTTATAAGGGAATCAGCAGGAAAGGACAGGGTAATGAGTGCAGGTTTGGACATAATGATCAGTCCTGGAGTCTGTGGTCTTCTTCTTCTTCTCTTTATTTTTATCACAACAACATCAAAACTACATTCAACCTTTCATCATCCTCCAGAATAGGAGTGTATGTGGATCACAGTGCAGGAACTCTGTCCTTCTACAGCGTCTCAGACACGATGAAGCTCCTCCACAGAGTCCACACCACATTCACTCAGCCTCTGTACGCTGGGTTTGGGCTTTGCTTTCCATCATCTATAAAACTGTGCATTCCAAAATAGGAAGTTATTTTCATTTGTATTATTATTATTATTATTATTATTGTTATTATCACTGATTTTAAATTCTAGATCCATGTTATTGTACACAAACATCCAAAATGAAACCCAGTGACATTGAACAAGATAAAAGTATTGCTAGACTGATATCAACATAGTTAATAAAAAAAATGTCTATGTTTATAATCATGTATTTCTCTAAAGAATAAAAAATATATTTTTTTCTATAGTCATACTAAAGTCTATACTTTTCTAGTCTTATATGACTGTTTACTTTTATACTTTTCTAAAAGACTTTCTATAAAATCTGTAATTTTTTTTGTAATAAGCAACTTCACATACATACAAAACCAGTGCAATTTAATTTTATGCCTTATTATCAGTATGTTAAAGATTTTCTTGAGGAAAAATAAGAACTGCGGATACATATTACATTACCTGCTTTTACAGCCTTTAGTAATAAACGTTAGGGATCACTGTGCGCCCGAAGACTGTTTATGTTTTGTGTATTTCTTTGATATTGAACTACATTTCCCAGAATGCACCTCGGTCAGGTGATGGGATCGCTCACCTGAACCGAGGTAGCTCATTAATTCCATTATAAATAGCCATGTGTTCTCTTGTTCTGGGTTTTGCATTGGTTGTGTTATGCTGGCGTTTGTTTTGTGGAGCTGTGTTTTTGTTATGTTTTCATTGCTTAGTTAACTTTTGATAAGTTTGCTATTTAGTTTGTCTCCTGTTCTGTGTCTCCATGCTTGTGTGTGTGTGTGTCCCAAAAGTCTCTTTGTGTGTGTAGCCTCCTGTATGCTTAGCCTCTAACATGGTTAGCCCCTAGTAGGTTTAGCCTCTAGTAGGATGAACCTCGTGTTTAACCTCTTGTGTGATTTGTCTCTTGTATGTTTAGTTCTTTGTCTGTTTAACTACTAACCTAAAAACTTAGTCTGTTTAGTCTCCTAGTCTGTCTTGTCTACTAGTATGTTTAGTCCCTTGTCTGTTTAAGCCCCTAGTCTGATGTCCTAGTCTGTATGTTAAAGTTATAATTTGATGCATGTTGTTTGAAACATGCTCCAAAGTAAAGCCAACTTCCTTTGTTCATGTTTTGTTTAAAGTTCTGTTACTAAGGAGTGGCCAGACGGAAGCCACTCCTTTGTAAAAGGCACATGCCAGCCAGTTTGCCAAAAGGCACCAGAAGGACTCTCAGACCATGAGGAACAAAATTCTCAGGTCTGATGAGACTCTGGCCACTCTACTATATAGGCCTGATTGGTGGATTGCTGCAGAGATGGTTGTCCTTCTGGAAGGTTCTTCTCTCTCCACAGAGGACCTCT
>JAQMYJ010000012.1:36196077-36213349 GCA_030014305.1 Clarias laeviceps | reverse complement strand
TGAGCTGGAGCAGCTTTCACACACACACGATCACATCCAGTTCCTCCAGGTAACACTCACTGTCTGATCTACACACACAGCTGTTCCTCACACACTCTCTAAAACATTTCTTACTAAAAGTTTATTGTCCTTCATTCAGTCTGGATCTCCTCTTAAACCCACTCTGCACCAGACCATCATCTCCACCTCCAACACACTCTCATGTTAATCAGAGAGACTATTTAAATAAAAGAATTTTTTTTTGCAAGGCACAATCATGTTCTGTTCTGGTGCCAGTTTTCCTTTATCTATGACTAACAGTGAAACTGCTGACTCATGTAGGGATTTATGTAATGCATGCTGGGTAATACAGTGACAGGACACTAATGGATGTAAACTAAAGCACTGAAACTGACAGACGCAACACTGCACTACAAAATCCTTATTCTTTTATATACAAGACTTTGTTTACACACTCTGTTTTACATTTAATCTGCTTTCTGTAGACTTTAGCTTCTGGACGTCGTTCTCCTTCATTAATAAGACCAGACTTTCAGACATCCTGCATCAGTGTCCATCAACATCTCTCATTTGATGGAGTAAGGAATTCTCTTTCAGGTCTGAAGAAGAGACTTAAGGAATTCTGTGAGGAGGAATTTAACAAAATCCCTCTACATGGTAAGAAATTAAAATTAAAATTAAAATTTTATTCATCACATACACATTCATACACAGTATGATATGAAGTGAAATGCTTATACGACTGCTGTTGACCTTAATTTTATAAAAAATAAGAAAATAAAAAAAACTTTTACATTTACATAATATACAGCAATAAGAATAAGAATAAAAATTAAAAATAAAATAGTGGAACTATTTCTACTGTGTGATTGAGAGCTCGTATAGCCTGCGGGAAGAAGCTCCTCCTCAGTCTCTCTGTGTCGGCCTTCAGGGAGCGGAAGTTCTTTCCTGACCGCAACAGAGAGAACAGTCCATTGTTGGGATGGCTGAGGTCTTCCACTATCTTCCTGGCCTTGGTCCAGCACCGCTTGTTGTAGATCGATTGAAGGTCAGGGAGCTTGGTACAGATTATGCGTTCAGCTGATCGAACCCTCCGTAGGGCTCATCTGTCCTGCATGGTTCCGTTCCCGAACCAGGTTGAGATGTTTCCCGTCAGGATGCTCTCTACGGTTCAGGAGTAGAAGTTCCTAAGCATCTTAGAGGGCAGTCTCTCAGGCATCTGAGTTGGTAGAGATGCTGCCAGTCATGTTTCACCACGGTGTTGATGTGATAGAACATGACCGGTCCTGCGTGATGTGAACACTGAGGTATCAGAAGCTGTCCACTCTCTCCACTGGGCTCTTGTTGATGGCGGGGGTCTGGTAGTTCCTCTCCTGCTTAGTACTAAATTCCACTATCAACTCCTTTGTCTTGCTGACGTTCATGAGGAGATTGTTCCTCTGGCACCAGTTCTCCAGATTTCCAAACTCTTTCAGGTAGGCCATCTCGTCATTGTCAGAGATCAGGTCCACCATGACAGTGTCATCAGCAAACTTAATGATGGTGGTGGAGGTCATAGTAGCTACGCAGTCATAGGTGTAAAAAGAGTACAACAGGGGGCTCGGAACACAACCCTGGGGGGCTCTGGTGCTGAGAATGAGGGAGGCTGAGACATGTCCACCCATCCTTACTGCCTGTGGTCTGCCAGTTAGGAAGTTGGAGATCCACTGACACAGAGATGAGCTGAGTCCCAGGTGCTCCAGCTTGGTGGTGAGTGTGGAGGGAATTATGGTGTTAAATGCAGAGCTGTAGTCGACAAGAGCACTTTAACATAATTCCCCTTCCGAGTGTCCAGGTGAGTGAGTGATGTGTGGAGGAGATGAGAGATGGCATCATCCGTAGAGCGGTTCAGGCGGTATGCAAACTGTAATGGGTCCAGTGTGTCAGGTAGTGAAGAAATGATGAAGTCTCTGACCAGCCGTTCAAAACACTACATCACTACTGAGTTGAGGGCTACAGGGCGATAGTCATTGAGGGAGGCAGGATGGGGTTTCTTTGGAACAGGAACAATGATGGACTCCTTAAAGCATGTGGGAATCACTGACTGAAATAAAGAGATGTTGAATATCTCTGTGAAGACAGGTGCTAGTTGGTCTGCACAGGCTCTGAGAACTCGACCTGAGATGTCGTCTGGTCCTGCTGCTTTCCTGGTGTTCACAATGTTGAAGGCTCTCCTCACGTCATGCTCGGAGATAATGAACGTGTTTCCGGTGCTGGCAGTGTCTTCCTGTCAGCAGCTGATGGAACCACTAGCATTAGCATTGCTAGAGTCTTTAGCTGCAGCCTCGAAGCGAGCATAGAATGTTTTCAGCTTGTCTGCCAGAGTCATGTCCGCGTTCGTCATACCGGATGTTGGTGCTTTGTAGTCCGTTATTGTCCTTAGTCCCTGCCACAGGCTCCTAGAGTCACTCTGTTGGAGCTGTGACTCTAGTTTCCTCCCGTAGCGCTGCTTCACCTCTTTCACCGCCTTCTGGACGTTGTATGACGCAGCCTTGTATGGGTCCATGTCCCCTGACGCAAGCGGTGCGAGATCTCAGCGCGTCACGGATGGGTTTATCCACCCACGGCTTCTGATTGGGAAAAGTTCTGATGGTCGTTTTTTGTATGGTATCATCCGTTAGTTTCCTGATGAAACTCACAACCGCTTCCGTAAACACGTTGATGTCATCGGAGCTGTTCCGGAACATGTCCCAGTCTGTGCTATCGAGTGCGTCCTGAGTGCGGCCACCGATTGGTCCATCCAGCGCGCGACCTCCCTCTGAACTGGAACTTCCTGTTTTAGCCTTTGTTAACATGTTGGCATGAGGAAGATGGCGGCGTGGTCGGATTTCCCAAACGGTGGACGAGATTGTGACTTGTAGCCATCTTTGATTGTAGTGTAACAGTGGTCCTTTCGCCCCTGGTGGGGCAGGTGATTTGCTGATAAAAGTTTGCACGAGCTCTCAGCCTGTTCCTGACGCTGGCTCGTTTCCCTCGGGACCACCGCTTTGCTTCGCGTCCTTTGTTTTCCCTCAGGATCTCACTCGGCCAACTCGCATCCGTAGTTGAAAACTTTCGAATTGCAAGTACATTGTAAACCAATAGAAATAAGAATATCTCTATCATACCTAATGCACTCAATGGTGATAAATTTGCCGGTTTAAAGTTACTGAAAATTAACTTAAAGGACAAAAACAAAGTAAAACAGGTCGGAGCAGTCGCGACGGCAGCCGACCTCACCGGCACCATCTTGAAGCTGTTCCTGCTGGAAAAACACAATGGTGGACGTCTTTACTTGCTCTGTGAAGTGTTATTTCTTAGCAATGCTCCTGATGACCTTCCTGCAAACAGTTTTAACTAAAATACTGATTTAAAACGAATAAACTGAATGTATCAATTTTAAACTGTTTCCATCTTTTATACAACCTGATGATGCTTTTTGTCTTTTTACTACCAGAGCCACAGAACAGAGAAGATATTCTGAAATGTACGTCTAACACAAACACAAACACAGATCTTGGTTCATTTTATTGAGTGCTAGTGGATTTAAAGCAGCTTAGTGAATACAGAAAAGCAAGTCATATTTTACAGTACATTTAAATATGAATAAAATAAATAAATATTTATTAACTGCTTTACTCTATCTAATGTTAAGGCATTTCTACCCCAGATATCAGTGCACACAGACAGCTGTCTCACTCTTCATATGAATATACAGTATTCTGTAAATTAAACCCAACATGTTCACATTTTTCAATTTGTTTGTCTTTTATTTTAGATTTCTGTTATCTGACTCTGGATCCCAACACGGCACATCATCATCTCATTCTGTCTCAGGAGAACCGAGCCATATATGTGCAAAAGAGGTGCAGTGTGAGAAAGCAGCAGTACTCTGATCACCCAGAGAGGTTTGACTCCTGCCCTCAGGTGTTGTGTAAGGAGAGTGTGTGTGGACGCTGTTACTGGGAGGTGGAGTGGAGCGGTGATGGTGTCGTGTCCATTTCGGTCTCATATAAAGACATCAGCAGGAAAGGACAGGGTAATGAGTGTGAGTTTGGGCGAAACAATCAGTCCTGGAGTCTGAGGTGTTCTTCTTCTTCTTCTTCTTTTCTCTCTTTCTGGCACAATAACATTGAGACTAAGCTCAGAGTTCCATCATCCTCCAGAATAGGAGTGTATGTGGATCACAGTGCAGGAACTCTGTCCTTCTACAGCGTCTCTGACACGATGAGGCTCCTCCACAGAGTCCACACCACATTCACCCAGCCTCTGTATGCTGGGTTTGCCCCACACTGGTGCACTGGTTCCACAGTAAGGTTGTGTGATCCAGTATAAAGTGTGTAGTGTTTTGCACTACATTTTTGTCAGTGCTTCATTTACTGTTTTGTTCATCTGCACAAACACAGTCACGTTGCAGATAATTACAGCCCATAGGTCCACTACTAGTACACACCACACACACACTTTACTTAATGAGTAATGATGTTGTGTATTATTGTGCAATAAACCTGTGGGTATGAGCTACACTCATGAATCTGGTTTTCTGCATCACTTTCCTGCTTTGTTGCTCTGATCAGCACCGGGATAGAAAGATAAAGTAGTAACTACTTCAACTGTGTCTTTCTCACTTTTACTTTGTTCCTGCACATGAACATCCATCCAACATTTTATTTGAATTAAATATCATTGTAATTAAGAAACTATGAATAAATGTATTGTTTAATAAGACTGATGGTTTGGTTACTATTATGTTATAGTAGTATCTGTAGTCTATTATGTGTGTATTACAGTGTGTAAACATATAGCTGTCTGCACCTCACACACAAGGAAGTAACTCAAAGAAAAAAAAAGTCTCTTTCATCTCTAACATGGGGATTTGAGAAACAGGTGACACCTGTAAAGTGTTTCAGGATTAATTTATCTTAATTATATTTCACATGTAGACTAAGCTGCTTTTGTCAGATATATAATTTAACTTTTAAACAAATAATTAGAATGTTTTTTTTTTCTTGTTTTGTTTAGACCAAAAAATATTATTATTGTTAAGTGTTCAAGGTATTTTTCAGTAATGTAATCAGAATCTTGTCAGACTGGTTAGTAACTATTTTCGACAACACCCACCTGTCACACAAGCGGAGAGATGAACACCCTCTGGCAGGCATGAGAGACGTCATATTGTCATCCCTCATTTTGTAGGACGTAAAGAGCAATTATTGCTCTCTTGTGGGACACATTCCATTCATGCCACACCGGCTTGATCACAGAACTGCAAATGCCATTCAATAAACACGTTCAAAGACATTCAATTATTTGCTAGCACAATCTGACACTAAGGGGACTTTTTTCCCCCTCTTTCTAATTTTTACGTAAAACAGTCTAGGCTTCTACATCACCTATGTTTATTCACACAATCTTATTTTTATTTTCTTTGGTCTTGTAGTAACTTTATGGCATAAACTATACATAACATTCTAAAGATCTGGGCCCGTATTCACAAAGCTTCTTAAGCCTACAGTAAAAGTTGGTCCTAGTGACGAAATTCTAAGAAAATTCTTAGAATTATGACATTTTCTTAGAATTTTCCCTTAAATTTAGGATTAAATCGTATAGTAAAGATAAAAATGATTCACGAAACATCTTAGCCCTAAAAACAGCTCCTAAGATAAAATTTGTTAAGAGCAGAGAGGAGGACTTTTAAGAGGCTTAAGAGTTTCTATAGCAGGGGACAAAATGTCGGAAAGAAGAAATATTACACATAAAGCTAAAAGTAAACACTGCTCTTCTGTCCAATTTGGTTTTCTCTCTATTGTACTTCCTTCCTGAAGATTGTTGGCTACATACCATCCAAAAGTGCAACTTAAATAGACAGTCCTACAATCATGTAAATTGGTGAAAGATGAGCCATTTTGCTCCCATCAATCTGAAATGGTTCACATGTAATAAAATCAGGGTGGTAAATAAATGAACTTAACACCTGAGTGGAAATTGTTTGCTTCAAAAGTAGACATTTTCAACATTTGACTGTTTTAATTACCTTTAAGATATCAAGCCTATAACAGAAACTTTGCATAAAGTAGCCTGTAGTCATGATTATACAATTTCTTCATATACAAACATTATGATTTTACTGTCTATTCTATTATCATATATTCTATTTTCACAAAGAGCGCATTTCAAGACCTTTACAGAAGTCAGAGGTTATTTTTATCAACCAATCACAGTCCTTGAATTGTTGCATCATGCCTAGCAATGGGTTCAACCACAACCCCTCACTAAGATAAAGGTTTTAGTACTTTCCTTACTCAGATTTGCTCAAAATGTTTTTCTAAATAACTTTAAAATCTAAGACTCCCAGCTAGGACTTTTTAGGCTAAGATAGGAGCTCTCTAAGAGAATTTTAAGTAGCTCTGTGAATACGGGCCCTGATTGTCAGCTGATTACAGGTGTTATGAGGGAAGCTTTTTTAAACAGTTCAGTGTAAAACATACAATACATATTAACTATACAAATATCACTCTGTATCAGCTCTGTAAAAATCAAATTGTCATTACTATCTAAAGAATTTATATCTCACTATAGCTGAAGAGTGATTTAGTCTGGTGAGGTTCCTCCAAAGTCCACAGCACATTCACACTATACACATTCTCTATACACTGAATTTAGACTCTACTGGTGGTCTGGTGTGAATTGATGATTGTGTGATGTAAAATAGCAAAAAAGTATAACATTGCTTTTGTTCATCCAATGTAAAATTTGTCTTTCAAACAATTTACAATTACGCATTTATTGTTGCAGTTTATACTACAGTTAGTTCTCAATGAGCAACCCTGATTGGACAAGAGCATTTTACAAGTGGTGATAATACACGGTAACGGCACTTGCATGTTTAACTACATGTATTACTCTGCATCACGTCTTCTAAAGTCATTAATTACACTAGCTTTCTGTATGCTGGGATTTCCCCGCCTCTGCAGTACAGAAAAGAGAGCAGCTACCTGCCAAAAAACCTACATTGAAAAGGCATTCTGAATCACCTCTGAATCACCAGTGTACATTTATTTAGGAATACAAAATTAACTAGCTTCACAAGGCTGAATCCCAATTCACTCTCCAACCCCTGATCAAGGACACTATTTAATGTTTAGGACAATGAATTGTACTCCCTACATATGAGACTAGCTTTCCATTAAATGCTATTTGATATTCAACCCCAAAACTCGGAAGTTAACAGAGCTGATATTCTAAAGTAGTATCAGTGGAAATGTAAAGAGAAACTTGTGAGATTTACATGCCTGTCCATCACTTCCATCATTTATTCCCTTACCTATTGGCTACATAGTAACAGTAAGAATTTAAAACTACTCTCACCCCTGTTAATTACCCTAATTGTTGGTCGCTAACTGTCGGACATCAGCTCTAGCTGTTGTGGTTAGTTACTGTAGGTCTCCCATTTGTGGATGGATATGTGTTGGTGGAGAAAAAATAACTGGTTGAATAGAAAAACAAATCATAATCTCACTCACTCATCTTCTATATTGCGTTATACTATAATCAGGGTCGCGAGGGGCCTGGAGCCCATCCCAGGAGACGGGGTGCACCCTGGACAAGGTGCCAATCCATTGCAGACACATTCAATTCAATTCAATTCAATTTTATTTATATAGCGCTTTTAACAATGGTCATTGTGTCAAAGCAGCTTCACAAAAATGAACGAAAATTTACAAAAATGAAAGAGAATTTCATAATCACACATCATAATCTGTTGATAATAAATTGTGTTTGTGGAACTGTCGTATAAAAACAATATCAAACTCAAGGTTCTGCTGTATTGTTGGATATAGCACAACTATGATGCCTACACCCGCATCACAACTCATTTTTATCCAGCAGAATAGCTTTCCCACTCATGTGATATTGCTTAATTAAACCGTTTCGTTTCAGACCTTAATTAAATGATTGGTTTTGGTATAATTTATTGAAATAAGTTGGTGGTGAAAGAAATACATAAAAATTATTTTGCCTAACTTATGATTCATACGTTGTTCATGATGTGGCCAGACCAAGGTTTGTACCAGAGTGTTCTTTTGCCTGAGTGAATGGACAATGCCAAACGTCTGTTTCCGTTCATTTTTTAACAGAAATACTAATACTAATACTATTGCTGTATTTCAATCGGTAGCTGTTAACTTAAACTTAACTTAATCTTTAATAGTATATTGTGTTACGCAAAGCAGCGGATAAAAAAGCTGTCGCTTAAATAACCATTAGCATGGGCCTGAAAACCCATTACTATAAGCCATAAAATACTATAAGCTGTCATATGAGCTATTAAATTATTTAGAAAGTGCTTTCAAAATAGTGAACTACAATGTCAGGGCTCAGAATGTTAAAATGTTAGTGTAGTCTCCACATGCACCGCAGTTTCCACATAGAGGGGTAATGTATGGGTTAATTAAATAACTGTGGTTTGTGAAAATGAGGAGTTGCTTAACCTACAGTATGACATAAAAGTGACAATAATATGACAAAAAGTTTTGATGTTTACAGAATTTTAACTTAATGTCATTTTCGCTACCAGGACAGAATGAAGGACCCAACTGCAGAGAAAGAAATATACTGTATGTGGCACTTGATTCAGCAGGTGATTTTGCAGGCTGGGTGACTAGCAGATGCACAAGGCAGTGAGAGTTCCAGTAAAAGACAGTCTTATGGTCGATGAGCGATCAGAGGTCAAATCCAAATGTACATTTAAATCCAACAATAAATAGTGCCATACATGGAAGTCTAAGCTGGTAATTCCAAAACGTTCAAGGTAATCCAAAGTGAGGTCGAAATACCAAAGCAGGTTATGATCAGTAAGCAATGACATGACAAAAATTCAACAAAATCAGGAAAGACATGATGATGACAAAGTGGCAACACGTGAGCATGTTTCTATCCAAGGAAGCAGTTTGCTCCATGATGCTGCGTCTCATGAGCTCATGCACCTTAGAGACTTCTCCAACTACTGATTGGTCAATTCGGTCGGCCCATTTCTTAGGTTCTCATTTCTCTGGACATTGCTGATGCTGCAGAAATATAAATAAATAAATAAAAACATATGATTTTAAACACGGTTCAAAATGCTGTGCCTTAAAAAGATTTGATTCAAAAAATAAAGCATCATGTTGGATGTTGCAATAAACTTCAATAACAGAAAACTGAAGTGTTAAAACTGTGTGTATGATAGATAGATAGATAGATAGATAGATAGATAGATAGATAGATAGATAGATAGATTCTGAATGGCATTTTGCCCCAAACTATTTTCCATAATAAAAGATCTTCAATTCTCTTCTGTTACTTACCACTGAGGTCAATCATCGTGCTGCATCGGTTGCTCTTTGCTTTCTCTTGCTAGGCCTTTCAAATGCTAGCATGTTCCTCTCCTACACACAGGTGCAAAACCATGTCAAAATGTATCCACACTCTTAGCAAATCAAGCTACAGTATGACGAGCAAAAAGTCTCCAATTCTGTTTATTTGAGCAATGATGAACCTAAGCAAGTGAGCGACACGGCAGATCACTGAGGTGGTTCGGGAACAAAAAGGAAAAAAAACCTGAAACAGGCAAAAACATAGATGAGAAATCTATCATACCTTCATGGGCTTTGAGCTATCTGCTTGTTGTTGTTTTCTCTGGATTGACCACCGTCCTTTGCTGTTGCTCCATCAGCCTGATCTGATCTTGCACCACTGCTCCGACTCTCATCTACTGCAGACATCACACCAAATCAGGTATCTTGCACTGAGTATGTCTGTCTGCGTGAGTGTACATGTGTTATCATCTTACATTTGCTTCTTGGATGTAATTCCTATGGAGATTTATAAAGTACTCCTGCAGCTTCTTCGGCTGTTGGATGAAGCGTGAGCAGCTTTCAATGTCATCCTTCATCTTTTTAGCCAATGTCATCAAGTTTTTGACCTGAGGAAATACAAACATCACATACAATCACATATTATTTAATTATTATTTGTCTTGCCAATAATATAAGAAATAACTACATACTGAAACCTAACAAGTCGTTCAGTTTGTCAAAACAATATGAAATAGGAACTATTTTGCAGATAACTTGGAAAGGTTTTTTTTCTTTCTTTGTTTTGTGTTTTCCTTTTCAGGAATTTGCTTCATGTTCCTCTTGTACCTTCATATTTGCTCTTGGTTGCATGTACTACTTTTCTCAGTCCCTGCGAGTCATTTGCACTCTTGTCTAAGTATCTATTATTGATCATGAACAAATCGTAATGTGGTGAAACAAACCTTCTGTCTCTCTATACACAGTTCTTTTTCCTTTATGATCACATTCTGCCTCAGGTCAAACATGTTCTTCAGGTTGATCTTGTCCACCTCAGACTCAAGCTGAAATAAATAGTTAATAGACTTTTAATTTCATTTATTTAAGTCCTTAATTGACATGCCCCTGTAGATGCGGTATATAATTCTGTACTCTCACACTGTTCAAACTCACCTTGCTGAAGAGTTGTTTTTTCTCCTGAATCTTGTCCTGCAGGTCACTGAGTTCAGGATCATCGCTCAGTCTCATCTGTTCTTGTTTTTCTTCCTTCAGTCCATCCTGCTGATTTTTGGTGCTGGTCAAATCTGCCTCATTCTGTTTCTGCTTAGGCTGTTTAATCATGTCTTTGAGACGGATTTTCTACAAGCACAGAACAGACTGCCTTTTCATTTTCGTTTTTTTTCTTTCATTAATTATTGTTTATGGAAATGCAATAACTGTAGAAATAAATCTGTACACTCTATTATTCAAATATCATATTGGATATGTATAGCACAAATGAAGTGTGTGACGTTTTAATCTCACATCTGCTTCCTGGATGTAGTTTTTGTGGAGCTTTTTAAAGTTCTCCTTCAGCATCTTTGGCTGCTGGATGAAGCCTGAGCAGGTTTTGATGTCGTCCTTCATCCTACACAGCAAAGTCTTAATGTCTTTGACCTAAGGAGACCAAATCATCACATACAATGGCAACAATGCTTATGCCAATTATCTTTGTCTACCTGCCCGATCCTGGCATTGGAATAACGAGTCATTCAGTTTCTCAAAAATATATTTAAATAGGAGTTATTATGCAAGCAAGTTGGAATTAGAAAACGTTTTTGTTTTTTTTTCTCCAGGACTTTATATTGCCCTTTGGTTACATGCATCAATCGGCCTTTTTGAATCTGGACCATGGACTTTCATCTAAATATCTATTATTAAGCATTATACAAAGAATGTTGCGGTAAAACAAACCCTCTGCCTCTCTATACATAGCTCTTTCTCCTTCATGGTCAGCTTCTGCCTCAGGTCAACCATGATCTCCATACTGTTGATGACCTCCTCTGCTTTAACTTCGGGCTATGATAAAAAGAAGAAATCTCAGAAGTTCTTATTAAGATTTAATATACAGAGTTGTTTCATGCATGCAAGTATGTCATATAGTCTAATAGAAGGATTTTAATGTGTATGCTAATGTCAGCTATGAGAGATGTGAGAGACGTTCCAAAAGTGCTCCTTACAAAACAAACAAAAAAAAAAACACCTACAGTACATCAGGCAAAAGCTTTGACCTCTATTAATCATACCTTCAGAATGGTGGAGCTTTGTGCTGGTTGAATGTTGGCATCCACAGCCAGTTTCCTCTCTGGAGTGACCACCATCGTCTGCTGTTGTGCCTTCGGCATGGTGTGATCTTGCACGACCCTAGTCTTCGCTCCGACTCTCACCTAGCGCAGCCATCTCACTTAGTCAGTAGGTATAAAGCGCTTGTGTGGATATGTGCATATACAGTATTTATGGTATGTGTGCAATAATCTCACAACTGCTTCCTGGATGTAGCTTTTATAGAGCTTTAGAACGTTCTCCTTCAGCAGCGATGGACACTGGATGAAGCTTATGCAGATTTTGATGTCTTCCTTCATGCTTTTCACCAAACCCTTCATGTTTTTGACCTGAGCAAAGCAAAACATCACACACGATGGCAACGGTGGTTAAACTGTAACGCTTCTTGTTTTAAACACTAATAATATGAGTAATAACTCCTTCGGCACTGTCATAACGAGTCTCTCACTTTGTCAAAACACTATTAAATAGGAACTAAGGAATTGAGAAATTAAATTTTCTCTTTTCCACGATTATCCTTATCGCTAATTTCCTGTTGTCACTAATTCCCCAGTAAGCCGTGAGCTCCATGTGCTTTGTTCTAAATATCGATTATTAACCATAAACAAGGCATACTATAGTGAAACACACCATCTGTCGCTCTGTAGACAACTCCTTTTCATTCATGGTCAGCTTGAGCCTCAGCTCAGATATGGTCTCCACGTTCTCCATGTTGATCTCTTCAAATCTGTTCTGCAGTTGCTTTAGAAAGAAAAAAAATAGATAATAACATCATATAAGAAAATGTTATACTTAGGTTGTGATAACGATTGAAAATATTTTATATACTGTATACTCCATGCATGCAAGTAGGCCATATTAAGGTCTAATATTAGAAGTACGTGTTCATGGTAATCTCAGATATAACCTGAGTGAGTGCTCGAAGGTGCTGCTACTGTAACTATGAACACAATTAAAAGAACCAGAATTCAAGAGTTAATTAAGAAATCCAACTTACCATCAAGACCTTGGAGCTATATGATTGCTGAACATTGGGTTCCAGAAACTGTTTATGCTCCATCAGCCTGATGTGATCTTGCACAACCCCAGGCTTTGCTCTGAGTGCCACCTAGAGCAGTCATCACACTCAGTCAGATATAGGTACACAGTGTGTGTGTGTGTGTGTTTATATGTTCGTTAATCTCACATCTGCTTCCTTAATGTAGCTTTTGTGGAGCCTGATGAAGTTCTCCTTCAGCTGGCATGGCTTGTGGATGAAGCTTAAACAGTCTTGAATGTCAGCCTTCATCCTCTGCACCAAAATCGTCATTTTCGTGGCCTGAAGAAATGAAGACGTTACAAACTAAATCACCTGCAGTGAACCAATCAGTAAGGAGGCTGACAAAACGCAATTAAATTAAGGCTGTTGTTTTTGTTATTTTGTTTTGCCCTCTTGTAAGTCTTGTATGAGGGTGAGTCAAAAATTATTCACACTCTGTCTGTAGAATTTATTTTAATTAACGTTTTTGAAAACATACACATTTTTTTTTTTTTTTATATGATCTCCTTGTTTTTCAATACACGTTGTCCATCTGTCAATGAGCTTTCATTTTCCCTCATTAAAAATGTTTTAGGCTGAGGTGCGAACCACGAATGCATCGCTGTCTTCACTTTTTCATCAGAAGTGAATCTTTGTACCCATAGGGCTGCTTTCAGGGGACCAAACAAGTGAAAGTTAGATGGAGCAGGATCAGGACTATAGGGAGGATACTTTAACACCACAAAATGATGTTTTTGCAGAGTGTCGACAATGTGTGCAGAAGTATGCGGACGTGCATCATCATGCAAGATCACAACACCCTTGAATAGCAATCTTCTGAATTTAATCCACAGTTTAGGCTTTCAGCTCTTCAAGAAATATCTCAGTCTAACTTTTTCCTAAAATGTTTCCAGACTGGCCCTTAAGTATCCCAGAAAACTGTAAACATTGACGAATTTTCCAGCTGATGGTTGACTTTGAACTTTTCCTTGGTTAGCGATTGAGGATGTTTCTATTCCATCCTCTGTCGTTTACTCTCAGGCTCATAGTGAGGAATCCATGTCTTGTCACAAGTAATGATTCTCGTTAAGGAAAATTTACCGTCCTTAGAGTATCCTTAAACGCTTCTCTTTATGCTCTTCCATGAGTTGTTTGGGCACCAGGTACACCCTCAATCCTGCTCTGCATGCTGTTCTACACCGCAGTTACAAATAAATTGATGCAACATGTTGCCACTAGCACAGCAGTGACCGTGGAGACAGTAGCCTTGAATGGAAAGCGCTGATAAGACATTGTCCAAAGTCTCCAGGGATCGGCTCCAAGCCTCCCATGACCCTGTACAGAATAAGCGGTATAGAAGATGAATGAACGATGAACGATGTATTCTGTCCCGAACCTTGTCACCGGTTTCATATTCACCCATTATCACTTACCAAATAAATTTTATTGTAAGCTTGTGATGTCTTATTGTACTTCAGCCCCATGCTTGTCTAGCGATGATTCGGCTACATGTTACAAAGAAGTACAAGAAAATTTCTAGATTATTATTATTAATTTAGATTCTTTGTGCTTAGCGCAGTAAAACATACCTTGTTCCTCTCCATGTACAGCTCTTGCTCTTGATGTTTCAGTTCCTGCTCCAGGTCATGTATTGTCTCGTTTTTTTTGCTGTCTATCTCCGCTACCTTATCCTCGAGCTAAAATTAAAACACCTTCTGATCAGCTACCTAATAATAATAAAAATAATAATGATAATACTCACTCACTCATCGTCTATAACCCTGGACAGGGTGCCAATCCATTGCAAGGCACACACATGCTCATTCACACACTACGGGCAATTTGAGAATACCAATTAGTCTAATCTGCATGCCTTTGTACTGTGGGAGGAACCCGAAGTACCTGGAGGAAACCTACCAAGCACAGGGAGAACATGCAAACTCCATGCACAGAAACCTCAATGCGGGAATCAAACCCGGACCCTGGAGGTACTAACCAATAAACCACTGTGCCACAATAATAATAATAATAATAATACCTGACTGGACCCCTGGCACTGTTCCTGTAACTCTTCTTTTAATTTCCAGAACTGTACACACAGACCAGAGCAAACATTAAGTATTAAGCAGTGAGTGAATCACATCTTGAGGACACGGATTTGAAAACGTGGCCAGGCATTTCCATGCTGCTCACACACCTTGTTCTCCAAGAGTTTCATTTCTTTTTCTGACTTCGCTTTGCTCTTCTTCTCTGCCTGGAGCTGCTGTTCATACTGAAGGATGACATCTTTGTACTCTGAGTCGATGTTCTTCTCCAGTTCCTTGATCCTCTTCTCAGCTTGCTGCAACTTGTTCTCTTGCTGTAAAGTAAAGACGGAGTTACAGCACAAACACTACAAACGTTTAGATCCTAAGGCTAAACCAAAAAAATGGATACTTATCCTCTTACCAGAGTCTAACAGTACAATGTCCAGCTATATCTTCTATTTGAATACAGAATTTAAGCTACCTGTAGTGTAACATCAGGTACACTAGTGTAACAGCAGTGTAGCATCCTTACGTCATGGAGCCTGTCATCAAAGTGCCGTTTCATATACATGGTGCACTGGTAGTTCATTTTCTCTTGCTCGTTCAGTATCTCCATATAGTACTGCTGCATGGCCAGCTTGCTCTTTTCCAGCTCTTCATAATTCTGTCCCTCCTTCTCAGCATTCAGCTCCTACAGTAATTACATAATATGGCTATCTGAGATCATGTGATACATCTAACATATAATCCATCAAGCTATATATTGATTACTCAAGATATAAAGTTCTAACCTGGATTTGGCTTTTCAGAACCTCGATCTCCTGGTAGAAACTTTGTCTGATTTCGTTAATCTTGTGCTCATGTTTCTGCTTCAGCCGCGCCACCTGGTTGTAAGCGTCTGGGTGTATGCGCTGTTTCTGGAAGATGAACAGAAAAAAACTAAAAAACAAAACAAAGCAAAGCTGGGAAATCATGGCCCGGAGAAGATCTTACACCAAAAATGAACCAGAGACCCAGGAGCTGTGAGGTCGAGGTAGCAGTTCTACCCAATCTCCCTATTGAGAAATGTGGTAGGAAATAGTGAAACCTTATTCCATCAGTTTCACATTGAATACCTGCTTCTGCAGAAAATCTTTGGTACAGAGGACCTCCTCCATGTCTGCGGTTTCTTTCCACATGCTTAAAGTGCATCCCTCCTGGTCATTGATTATCCAGATGTGGAAGGTGCCATCAATTGAGGCAGTCAGCAGATACTGATCGTCAGGTGTGATGGCCATCTGTGTACACAATGAAAGAAAAATGCAAATAAATAAATTGCTCACTGAGGACAAAGCAAACATTGTGAAAATAACTCCTGGTGTATCAGGATGCTTTTTTTTTTGTCATTGCTGGTATTAGGAAAATACAGTAACATACACACATACTTTAGTGATGGGAGCAGAATCCGCCTGATACTCTATCCAGGAATGTCCCTCTTCTACTGGGTACTGGAGGACTTTCACAGAACCAGCAGCCGTTCCAGCGAAGACTGCTTTCCCCGAATGAGTCATGGAGATGACGGTGCAGTCCACCTCATCTGTACTTTTTGGTACAAGCTGCAGTGCCTGGTAGAGAGCAGAATGAGACGGTTTATGGTACAGAATATAGTACATAGTGCTATACAATCTGTGTAGCTGAGCTGCTGTACAATTGTAAATTTAGCCACCTTACTCAGAGTTTTTACTTGCCTCTTTATCTTGGAATTCTTTTAGTGTGAAGTCGCTGCCTAAAGCGAGGACGTTCCGAGTGTCAGGTGAGAAAATGGCATCCACGAAGGTACATGATGTCTCTGTGCTCACAGTCTCATAGGGGCCGATCACAGCCTTCCATGTGTATGAGGAGATGTTCAGAACTTTCCATACAAATACAGCGCCATCCACCCCGCACGACACCAGATGGTCATCTTCGCTCCACTTCAATGACTTTATCTAAAGTCATATCAAGGCGTTTGAGTTACTGGTATTTATTTGTGGTCTTAATATTTCTAATGTGATTACTTTTTAAACCCTTCCGCAGTCAGGCTCTGTGGGAGAGAAACCTACTGACCTTTTCAAGGTGGCCCTTAAAGTCCACACAGTTGCCTGTTCTGACGTGGAAGACGCTTATCAAATTGTCGATGACCGTGGCAAACATGTTGCCATCATTGTTGAACACACACTGTGGACACACGTACATTGAACACAAATTTATTTATTTTTTCTTCTAGTAATGTTTATATTAACCTTCTGCTTAAATTTCAGATTCATCAAAGTATTATGAGATCTAATACAGTGGAACCTTGGATTATGAGCATAATTCGTTCTGGAAGTGTGCTCGTATTCCAAAACACTCGTAAACCAAATTAAATTTTCCCATAAGAAATAATCAAAACTCAAATTATTTGTTAAATAAATAAATACATAAAAATAATTAATGCAAAATATAAAGTAAAAAAAAAAATTAACCTGCACTTTACCTTTAAAAAAAGTAAAAATAAATCCTGACAGATAAGTGTTTCCGTTTATGTGCGCAGG
>JAQMYJ010000012.1:36179291-36191365 GCA_030014305.1 Clarias laeviceps | reverse complement strand
AACTTTGGGGCGCCTGATTTTTAATGGAGCCACAGAGTCCAAGGCAGCCTTACAGGTGGAATGGAACCAGGATGCTAGTGCCTCAGTGTTGAAGCCAGCAACAGAAGTGCACTCCGAGATGTCATCATCACAGCTCCGGTTAAACACATCAGAGAACTGAGCAGCGGTGGAGGAGTTAAACACGCGACAGCGTCATGCACGCACACAGGGTTTAACATCATTATTTGGTAGAACAGAGTTAAACAAAACAGGCATATGATCAGAAAATACTGCATCACAGACAAAAATGGGAGGGAAGGGCATCTGGCGTAAAACCTATACCAAGTTGTGTGTGGATCAGTTGGTCTGGTGTGGCACCCCAACGACAGAAGCAACTAAAAGGCTAATAACACGTTATCTAAGTAATTATGGTAATATAAACTCCAGATAAAAGTCAGCTGCTTTGAGATTAACTCAGTTTTTGTTCCAAAATTCATGAAGAAACAAATAAACGGACAACCATTATGTAATAACCTTTTTATTTCTTTTGAGCGATGAGAGTTTGGACAAGCTGTGATCTTGTCCTGAGGATGCAAACCGTATGCAACTTTACTATGTTATTAATTCTGACTATTTTATTTCTTTGTTCATCCAGTCAGCGGCAAGCATCACTTTGCCTATAGTATGTCTGGCAGAAAACTTCACACATTAAAAGCAAAAGAAGAAGATAGATCCAATTACTAAGACCAACGTCCAAATTGTAATGAATAACCCTGTAGCTAAGAGGAAAGAAAAGTTCAAAGGAAAAAAAAAGGTCAGAATTGTGAGAAACTCGGATTTGCAAATTGAGAATTAACGTCTGAATTCTGATAAATAAAGTTATAACTAAGCTCACTTTTTAAATAAAGCAAAAACAGACTTCAACACACGCATGTCACACTTGTATAGTGGAAATAAAAATACAGATAAAGTGTGAAAACTAGCCAAACAAACTCAGGAGCGTTTATTAAAACATCCACAGTGCAATGTCTCCCCCTTCAGACGGAATCCGGTATTACAAGATTAACATTATTAGCCAAATATTGCGGGATTTATCTGTGTGTTAGCTACTAATATTATACTCAATGACTGCTAACAAATGGAGTTACCAAAGTGTGCACATTATAATGGGGTATGAAAATATAATAATTATTATTATAAAAATAAAGAAAAAAATAAAATAAAAAAACCTTTGACCTTAAAATCTTTTTTAAAACAAATAAAAAATTACAAGTGTGGGTACCTGGTTGGTTTAGCTTTAAATGTGGTCTATAAAGATTAAGAACGCTGCTTTATATTATTATTATTATTATTATTATTATTTCAATGTTCTAAGTGCAATATCTGATTAAAATACACTTGTGCAATACTTCTTTTCACTTACACTACAGTTCTAGTGCAATATGTAAAGTATGATTAATTCTATTCTATTTTACTTCTATTTATTGTTATTTTTCTTTACATTTTTATATTTCTATTTCTTTAATTTTATTTTCCTGTCTTATATATTTATTTATTTTATTTTATTCCCCCTAATCTGACCTTTCCTTGCTTCCCGGCAAATTAATCTGAGCAACTGTATAACCAAGAACAATTTTCCTCTGGGATTAATAAAGGGCTTTGAATCTTGAATCTTGAATCTTGAATTATTATTATTATTATTATTATTATTATTATTATTAGCGACTACGCATAAAAAGTTAAATGCTTTTGATTTTGAAGGCTCTTACCTGTAATTCTGAACACGAGATTAAGCGTTAATATTTTACTATATTATATAAAATCATCTTGACGCCTATTATCACTCAATAATAGAGCGGTTGCCCAGCAACGCCTGTGACGTCATCAAACGGAGCCGATTTGTTTGATGAGTCACTCACAGATGAATCGACTCATATCGACTCTTTCCGAAATTGTATATACTGTATTACACGATTTTTTTTTTTTTTTTTACAAATATGAATCATTTGCTTGAGAGTCACAAGAGTCGATTCTGAGTATTATGATTTTTTTTAAGGCTGAAAGATCATCATGTAGGGTTTATTTATTCCAATACTGGTCAAATTAAGATATTTTCTTTACATTTTTTTATTGTTATTTATAATAAAACGCTATAGCACTGAGGGCATCAAATTAACAAATTTCCCACTTTCCATAAGAAAACATGATTATTATCCACATTTCCAGTCATTTTGTTCAGAAATGAGGCTGATGAACAGGAATAATTAATATCACTTAGATACCATACGTTGTTTCATGCTTCAGGTAACTATGATACCGCTCTGTTTTAGTCAAGCAGCTCTTTCCCAAAATTTTGAGTAAATTATATATATTTTAAAAAATACAGCAAGGAAATGGCGTGTATTTGGATATTATTTAAAAGACAGAAATCATCAGAATTTCAATACACTAAACTGTAAAAATCTAATAGAGTACATTAACTGGTGTAAGTGAATAAGTAATGCTATTTGTAAAAAGTCCAGGATTAAACACGACCTGGAAGATTTTATTGTCCATGATTAAGAGTTCATGAGCAACAAGCTGGTGTAATGTTACACATATGTTATCAAACTGAAAACTAAAAGTGCTAATCTACAATTTATCATAAATTACAATCAATATATACAATATACTATGAAATAAAAACTGCATGGTGATAGACAGATCCTTAAAACCCCCAAAAAATTCAAACTACAATTTACACATGAAGTCACCCACTGGTGTGTGTGTGTGTGTGTGTGTGTGTGTGTGTGTGTGTGTGTGTGTATTGCTCTAAAGATATCTAACAGTGCATGTAACAATATGAAGCAGAAGAAGAAGAAGAGGTAAGGAAGAAAGAAAGAAAGAAATAAAGAGATTTGACAGTCTGTTGAATGAGAGAAGAATGGTTGGCGTATTCAGTGTAATAAATAAATAAATAAATGATGCTAGCATTATTTGTTTTAATATTTTAAAGAAATTAATTTAATAAAGTTTTTCCATTCTTCTTCTTCAGGGTTAGAAGCCTGATTCACACGCTCCAATCTATTGGGTGGCGATAACGCACCAATACTTTCATGTTTCCAATCCCTTTATCTTCTTTTTTCCAGCTGCCATAACCATCAAGAAGAACAAAATAAGCCAAAAAAAAAAAGAAGAAGAAGGTTACGCACCTGGAGAATGTACAAACAAATAACATATCAACTGATAAACTGCAATAAATAAGACAGGATCTCAGAGAAACAACAGTAGAACATATATTAGGGGAAACGTGGGCTTGGGAGGCGGAACTGCATCCAGTGGCTGGGTTTCGTGCATTGGGTGGGAATTGAACCCGAGCCTTTGACATGTCAGATGAGAATCCTAGCACTGAGCTACCAATGCCCCCACACTAGGGAAAAATAATTAAAAAAAAATACATAATAATTAACTATAATTAAGTATCTAAATGAAACTGGTTTAGCAAATAGAATCTAATAAGATTTGTTGCTCAACACTCCAGCAGGTGGCGGTAATGCACCTATAAGCTGACTAAAAGCTGAAATAAAACCTAATAGAAGAAGAAGAAAAGGCGGAAGTAGTAGTTGTTGTTTTGATTGAGCCGGAGTTCCCCTCAGTAGGAGTTGTTAAGGTAATTCATGTAGCGCTTATATAGATTCACTCTGCTGTAATGGTGTGAAATATAATACAGTCATGGTGTTTAGAGACACTTGACTCAGCTGATATTTTAATATTGAAGTAAGAAAGAATGAACAAGTATTCCTCTTTAAACTGCACACACCTCCAGAGACATGTGCACAATGTGTGTGTGTGTGTGTGTGTTCTGCATTAAATGTGTGAGAGTCATGTGTTCAAACTGAATGCTGAGTTTTAGGATTAAATTATGTGCACCTCTATGGATGTGTTGATTATTTTTAGTAAGAGAGGTTTAAGTATTTTATATGCATTATATATTGTGTGTAAGAGCAACACAATGTCTGTGTTTAGACTGACAGGGTTGTTTTTGCTCTCAGCAGATCTTTGAAGAGGTTCGTGACCCTTGGAGATTCTTTCACCTTTTTCTAAAAGTGAAACTATAATTGTGTGAACAGGAGAAAAGGGAGATTTCAGGATTTCTAGGGATTTTTGCCGCTTGGATCGTCCAACTTTTTTGAAAATTAGACGTTTCTTTTTGAGTTTTTTTATTTCTAGGAATGATTCAAGACAGGGTTGTTTTCATCTGAAATCGAACAACACGCAACACTCCTTATGTTGGCAAGAACGTTTGGCACATATGGTACATTTTATGGTACACATTATCAAAATTGGTCACTAGGGACAGGGGGTGGCAGATCATTTCAAATTCTGAAGATGATAAATAAAAATGATATGTATGATATGTGGTGAAATGCTTTTACGCCCGCCTGTGACCTAAAAAAAAAAATTAAGTTGGAAAAACAGATGTTACTGCAGTAGGAAAAAATTCCACTAAGAGAAACGTAAAGTTTAAATGAAAATCAAAGTGTGGTCAATGTACAAATTTGCAAAGTTGCAATAAAACAAAAATAATTTTAATAGGAAAATATCAAAAGAACAGATTAAACGTATAAGTTAAACAGGATGTGCAGAATGTGAACGTGTAAAATGTGCAATGTTGTAACATATGGCATGTAGTTATAACAGTATGAGTGGAATGACATGATGTGTGTGCTGGCAGAGGTGTTATTGTCCATGATTTTAAAATGAGAGCGACTCTTGAATTTGACGCAAATACAGTTATTCAGTTATGAATTGCAGTTATGATTCGTTATGAATCTCAATTCTTTTGTGTGGTGATTCACGTATCGTCTGGTTTTCAGTGTAATTGGCCTTAACCGGTGATCGTACGATGGCGGTACGTTATCAAAAACTCTCATCTGCCTTTTTCTCCAAACTCAAACCCACTCATTACACAAACTTACACCAGTCTCACAACACCGCCAGAGCAAATTAGTCAAAAATCTCGTATGTTAGAAGCCCTGCATGCCCGTGTGCTTGCAGCTGCTCAACCCGCGAAATCACTGTCAAGTTGAGGTTTGGAGACATTTGAGGCGGTAAAACGTCACAGTTTATTTATAATCCTACAGGTGGCGCTCTCTGAACTCTATAAATTTACGTCCCGTGTGGTAGAAGTGGATAATTTGCTAAGTTTGTTTAGAAATAATAATTGCGGTGGATGACAAAGATATGCGCTGCTAAGTTAAATGTTAAACTCTTGTATTTGAAGTAAGTTGTTTCAGTTGTTTAAATGCTGCGCTTGTTTTTTTAATAAGAAAACTAATGTTATAATGTTATAGCACTAAGGAACGGGCTACATTTAATTACTCGTTAAACAAAATCAGGGGGAAATGCGAAATCGTAGAAAACTTGTAATGGTTCCCGTGAGCATAAGGAATCATTTTTACACTTGAACCGAACGCTAAATCAAGATAACGTACTGTTTAAAATTTTTCACATTACTGTTTTTTTTTTTTTCCTCAGACACCCTAGAGACAAACAAGGACACGATGCCAACGAGGAACTCCGGTAGTCAGCAGATGACCGACGTTCATCAGTGCTCGTTGTGTAGAAAGAGTTTTTCCCAGTTGTGTAACCTTCAGCAACACCTGCGCGTACACACGGGAGATAAGCCGTACGACTGCTCCCAGTGCGGGAAGAGCTTCTCCCAGTCCAGTAACCTTCTGCAACACCTGCGCACTCACACGGGAGAGAAGCCGTACGAGTGCTCGGAGTGCGGAAAGAGTTTTTCCTTGCTCGGGAATCTCCAAAAACACCTCCGCGTACACTCGGGGGAGAAGCCGTATAAATGCTCGGAGTGCGGGAAGAGTTTTTCCCAGGTGGGTAACCTCAAGCAGCACCAGCTCATTCACACCAGAGAGAAGCCGCATCGTTGCTCCGAGTGCGGGAAGAGTTTCAACCGGCGGGACACCCTCAAACAGCACCAGCACATTCACACCGGAGAGAGGCCGTACGACTGCTCGCACTGCGGGAAGAGGTTTAACCAGCGAAGCGCTCTGCAGCAGCACCAGCGCGTCCACGCCGAAGAGAAGCTCTACGAATGCTCGGAGTGCGGCAAGCGCTTCAACCACCATAGCGGCCTCCGGCAGCACCGCCGCATCCACACCGGAGAGAAGCCGTACGAGTGCTCGCAGTGCGGAAAGAGTTTCTCGCAGCTGGGACATTTTCAGCAGCACCAGCGATACCACACCGGAGAGAAACCGTACAACTGTTTGGTGTGCGCGAAGAGCTTTAATCGGCAGAGTCACCTCCGAGAGCACCAGCGCATTCACACCGGGGAGAAGCCGTACGACTGCGTGGAGTGCGGGAAGAGGTTTAATCAGCAAGGTGCGCTCAGGCAGCACCAGCGCATTCACACTGGAGTCAAGCTCTACTACTGCACGCAGTGTGGGAAGGGCTTCAATCGCCAGAACACTTTTCAGCGACACCAGACTGTTCACGCAAGGTAGAAGTGGTAATTTGGAAAAACAGCTTCGAGGAGGCGTCCCGGGAGGCAAACCGGGACTTGATCTAGGACACGAGTACCAAGAGCACTCCCTGCCTTCGTACGGCAAACAGAGGAGCATTTTTACACGGAACGCAAAGAACTTGCGTGATCACATCGTCACAAAGGTGCATCATTTTACCCCCGAACTCCAACTGCAGGTAACATTATGACCCGTTTCATTTATTTATTTATTTTTCCCCAGACAACCATGACATTATTCATGTGTTGTTGTTTTTTTTTTTTCTACTGATCAACATGTGTCAACATGAACAATAAACACTACCGTCAAGATTTCCATGCTGCTCTCTCAGGAAAAAAACAACTGGTTTCATCTCCAAAGGCGTTCTCTTGTTTTCAGGACAACACACAACCTGATGCTGCCCACTGCACCACTTGCACGTTACACAGACTTGTCTGAGAATTATTGCAACCTCCAAGCCATTTCTACATATTTGGGCTGTTAAAGGAGTTCCTGGAAGGCCAGCGTTTCAAACATGAAGCAGACATAAATACAGAGAAATACGGACAGAGAAATAAATGGAGTTTTTACTCTTCTGTTTCTGTTCTGTTCTAAAGTCCTGCTTTGACTTGAACACACCTCGTAAATATAGTAAATTGGGGCAGGAGTAAAAGAAAAAAGAAAAAAACACAATTGAAAGGTTTGCTGTGGTTAGAGAATGCAGTATTTTAGAGGTATTAATGAATATGAAATGTACTTAATAAACGATAGACTAGTGATATATTGGATGGATTCAAGATTTGAGACGTTTTTCAAAACAAGGTTTATTGTAAATGTTTTGTGAAATAAATATTAAATCATGTGTCAAAAGTGAAAATAACAAGAATAATAAATAACAAGAATATCAACGTTGTGATTACCTGGGAAAATGTCTTGTTTTTTTTTTTTTTAGACTTTTTGATTGTCTGCTTGCCACAATTCCAACAACACAGTTTCCAACTAATGCCCTAAATTTACTAATCTAATAATGTTTCCATAGTGACAAGTTAATTTGCCAAGCTATATAAGCTAATGAATGGATTAATGAAAACTTTTTTTTTTTGCAAAGAAAACATAACATAACCTTAACATTTGTTTTGAAGGATTTACTCTATATGGTTTCTCAGTCACATGACAAGGTAAAGAAATTAAAATTAGATGGAATGTATGTTCCATAACAGCATATAAAAAGTAATAACGTCATTTATTATTAAATAAGAAGGTGTAATTGTTGGAAGGTTGCTGTGGTGTGAGAATAATAAAACCCTTCCGTGCTGCTGCAGATGAAAAGCCTTGGTGTGGTAACAAGAAGTTGCTTTACATGTCTTTACTGTGTGTATCATATACTGTAATGTTCATGTACATGTAAACACAACCAAGGACAAATGCTTGGGATGTTTTGGGTTTTTTCTGAATAACTTAAACAATACACAAGAGGTTTGTAAATTAATATGTAACAATGAAAAACTATAAAACATTAGAGATGAGGAAAAAAATGACTCAGTGATGTATCGTGCTTCTTTTTTCTTGTAATTCATGTATCGCCTCGCTGACTCAAATGTATTATTATTTTTTTCATCTTTTCATTATTATTTATTTGTTTGTATTTGAGGTGGTACAGAAAGCTAAAACCACTGGGTTAGTGCAACGAAATCAGCTTTATTTTTCCTGCTAATTACAGTATGCTTGAAAGAAAATAATACAAGGGTGAAGTTGTAACTCCACGGGCACCTCATGATTACTATAATGTACGAATTTAACAACAAGAAAATGTAAAAGTTAACATTTACATTTATTGCTCCCCATGTGCACCTTGGCCACTCAAGACCCTGTCGCCAGTTCACCAGTTTTCCTTCCTTAGATCACTTTTGGAATGTTGGCCAATTTGTGATGTCTAGACGACTACTGTAGGTCAGAGCAACTCCAAAACTGCAGGTCTTGTGGGATGTTCCTGGTCTGCAACGGTCAGGACATACTAAATGTGGTTCAAAGATGGAGAACCGGTGACAGGGTGATGGGTCGCTGATGCACATGGGAAGTGAAGAACAGCCAGTTTAGTCCAATCCAATTGAAGAGCTACTGTAGCTCAGACTGCCGAAAAGGTTAACGCTGATAGAAAGTTGTCAGAACACACCGTGTATTACTGTTCTGGAGGGAAAAAGTGAGACCTACTCAATAGGCAGGTGGTCATAATGTTATGTCTGATCAGGGTATAAACCATGTGGAGCTGATGATGGTGCCAAAAGCAGCTCTTTAAAGAGCAGTGTAGCCATTAGACCTTGGTCAACATATTTACAGAGAGAGAAAGAGAAGCTGGAGCAGAAGTTAGTGAACTGCGTAAACTTACTGAACACAAACTCCTACACTCAGATCTGCATGAAGGAAAACACTGATGTGGATCAACCCCTTCTCCAAACACTGTTAAAAAGTAAAGAATGCATGCAGAAGCACATTTTTAAATAATTGTATGAAAATACTGCTATTATGAAGTGTAGTTCCCCCTCCTTCTCCTTCTCTCCACCCTCTGTCACACACAACAATAAAGCCACTCCTACTTATTGAAGGGAAAACGGAACACTCTCTCACGCTCTCTCTATATCTTTAGGAAAATGGCCGAGGCAAATATTTCAGTCGATCAGGATCAGTTCCTCTGTCCAGTGTGTCTGGATCACCTGAAGGATCCGGTGACTATCCACTGTGGTCACAGTTTCTGTAAGGTGTGTATTAATGGTCACTGGGATCAGGAGGATCAGAAGGGCGTCTACAGCTGTCCTCAGTGCAGAGACACTTTCACTCCAAGGCCTGTTCTCCGTAGAAGCAACATGCTGGCTGAAGTGGTGGAGAAACTGAAGAAGAACCCCGAAGCCCAGGCTACTACCTGTTACGCTGGACCTGGAGATGTGGAGTGTGATTTTTGCACCGGGAGAAAACGCAAAGCAGTCAAGTCCTGTCTGATGTGTCTGGCTTCCTCTTGCGAAAGTCATCTGAAACCTCATTATGAAGTTCCTGCTTTGAAGAAGCACAAGCTGGTTGAAGCCATAACACAGCTAAAGGAGAACATCTGCTCTCGACATGACAGACTCATCGACATCTACTGTCATACTGACAAGAGCTGCATCTGTTATATGTGTACCGTAGATGGACACAAAGGTCACGACACCATCTCAGCTGCAGAAGAACGATATAAGAATCAGGTGAGGGATACATTTTATAGTCAATTTCTACAATCCAATTGTATTGATCGGTTTTTGTTGCAGACATTTAACATTAATAAACGTTAACTTATTAGCTGCTATTAATAATAACATGATTTAACATACATTATACTCTCACTGAATTTGACCAGCCAACACCCATCATGTTATTATAGCAGATACATTAACTATACTAAATGATCCAGAAATAGATCAGTTCAACACAAGTAAACTGTAATAAAAAGTTATAATAATAATAAGGCCCTTCAAAGTTTAGTAACAAGTTGCACAGCTTTTTTAAAAGCTGGCCAAACAAAATATTTCGCATTGCTGTCTTTAGTTGACTCAACTTGCAGTGACTTAGCCCAACTTTTCATCTACGCAAAAAAGTAAGTTGTCTCCCGTTGCAGCCCATTGATGTAATTAGTTCAAATGATTGTTTTTCTATAAAAACAATTTGGCCTATCCATACCCCATCAAGGGGGGACGCAGCTCATAAAATCATGTGACTGAATCTCAGGGAAGGTAAATTGCCCCTCTGTCTGGCATTGGTGGCTCAGTGGTATCGCCTGCCATGTGGAAGGCCATGTGGATTGATTCCCATACAATGCCCAAAGCATTGTTTTTACAGTGAAGGAATAAACAGGCTACCCCAAAGTAAGCTATCAATCTGTCACCTTCCAGAACTTCTCTCCTAGCCCAAGTGGCGCCATCCTGTGACACAGGCACCTGTGACACAAATCAGTAGGAAGTTTAACCCAATCATGGAAAGGAAGTTTGCTGCGTCTGGATGGCTAGTGTTAACCTCGAACCTCAACCGTGTAAACTGGTCAGACAATTAACAAAGTCGAGACAGTTTTACAGCTTTACTCCGCTGACAGTCACGCGGACCCCAGAACATGGACGTTCTCCCGCCTTTTTTCTCCTTTGCTCAAGAACAAAGAGACTTACCATCACGGACAATTTCAATATGTCTTTGTAATCAATGTTTACAACCCCATTCTGTAGATAAAAGTATTAATGAGTATGCAAGATATGAGATGTTTGATATTGAATGAAAGCTTGTTTTATTCAGAGAACATTGGTGTGAATGAAAAATTTGTAGCATGAACAGGGCTCATGCGAATATACTTAATAAAAATGCTTAAAAAATACTTTAAAAAATATCCTTTCAAAGTATTAAAAACCTCAGCAGGATGTTCCGCACCTGACAGACCAAACATTAGGCTAATGTATGCACAAAAAATTAACCCTTCAGGGCGTGGCTAAGCCCTGCAAAAACATCTGATCGGAACAATCACCCGTGGGATGGTCAAAACCCTTTTGCGTTTTTCGCCCTGAGACGCTTCAGGCTCTCTGAGCTCTGGCTTCTTCGCCATCACTCTTGCGCCCTTGCGCTTCGACCTGCGCTCACATGCTGCACCACCAAGCAATCGACTCATCCACTCTTCTCGACCCTCAATGAAACTTTGTGCCAGAACTCCAAAGTATTGCGACAAAGAAATCGTCCGGAGAACTTACAGAGTGTCGCCATTATTAACCAAGCAATCAACACGTCACAGAGGGCTTCCTCAAAAGATGTCACCCCAACAACAGCTCACCAACCCTGTGATTCAGCAGCCCCGTGATTCCCGTCCGCTGGAGGCGAACCACCGAGAAGAACTCTCACGTAATGCAAGTAAACAAACCAGCCTTCATACAGTACCTTGCTGAAAATTGGTGCATGATCTAAGCAGTTAAAATAAACTCAAGGCTTTGCTCTTGTGACTTTCTCAGATCTAGTAACCAGAAATTTGGGACTTCCTCAGAACTCCATCAAGTTTCACCCTCTAAACTGTTTGTGTGTCTGTGTGTGTGTGTGTGTGTGTGTGTGTGTGTTCTAAGTAGCATAGTTTCATGTACCATAGAGTAGTTCAATAAACTCTTGTTCCTTTATAAATAACTGTTGTCTTGGTCGTGTATTTTAAAGTAAAAAAAATTTGCCCAGATCTTACATTATCTTGCTCATAAATTTAAAAGATTAGACTTTGTATTATCCTTGTTGGCCACAGGATTAACAGAATTGGTAAGATACACTAAGTTGTGCTAGACGGTGGACCGATAGAAGATAAAGTGTATGCTATAAATTGTAAATCAGTTTAATCAAATTAAAATTAATAAAATTAATCAGCTGAAACCCTACAACAATTTAGCTTAGTTCTTATAAATACTCCATCGAACACCTCATAGTTTGTGAATTCACATATTTTTGTTCACTGACAGTATAGTGTACCAGACATGCAGAAGAAATCCCAGCAGAGAATCCAGGAGAAGCAGAAGAAGGTGCAGGAGCTGAAACAGGCTGTGAACACTATAAAGGTGA
>JAQMYJ010000012.1:36111820-36131487 GCA_030014305.1 Clarias laeviceps | reverse complement strand
GTAATCTGTTATACTGTGGTGTACTATAGTGTATTGTGGTGTAGTAGAGTATAGTGTGTTGTTGTTTAGTGTGGTGTAGAGTAGTGTAGTACAGTGTAATCTGTTATACTGTGGTGTACTATAGTGTATTGTGGTGTAGTAGAGTATAGTGTGTTGTTGTTTAGTGTGGTGTGTAGAGTAGTGCAGTACAGTCACGTGTAATGCAGAACAGATTAATCTATTACAGTGCAATGCAGTATTCCGTCATTCCCAGTAAATCTCTGAGTTATTGATCGGAAGGTCAGTGGTTCAAGCCCCAGCTCCACCAAGGCTCTCCACTGTGGGGCCCTTGAGCAAGGCCCTGCACTCTGACTGCAGCTTTCTAACACTGGGACTGAGAAGACTTTCACTCTGCAGTAATGTACAGTATATCTGAGGAATACAGTAAAAGCTAAACTTAACAAAGAACAGTGCCAGCAGCAGAATTCTCATTTAGAGCTGCCCCACACACACACACACACACACACACTTACTTTCTGCAGCAGCGCATCATTTATCCCCACTTTGTATTACTAGATGAATGGAGAGCCACACAATGATGCAATCTGCTGTGTTTAACTGCTTTTCTGTCTCTACAGTCACTCCCGCCTACTGAACAACACTCTTTAAAACATAAGACTGTTCAGGCTCTTCGAGAACATTCCGACTGTTCAGTTCTATCAGACTTTTCGGTGCTAGTAGTGGAGTAGCGGAGGTGAGAGAACCTGCTACCATCAAGTGTTGAGTAACACTATGTCAGGAGGTAAAATATTTTTTTTTTAAATACAGCATTCGGCCTGTCTCTGTAAACAGCTGATCACACAAACGCCCCCTCACACACACACACACACACACATATATATATATATACACACAGCAGCAGCTGTTCCTTCTAGCAAGATAGTGTAATTATTCAATATGTGATGAAAGCAACCAGCGGCGTCAGGAAAGCAGAGAGCAGTGCTGTTAAGTGAGAAAAAGATGCTCGTCAGCCCGTTCGACTTCACAAACACTCACACACACACGCACACACACACACACACACACTGTCCTTTCAAACAGCATTAGAACTGCATTGACTGCTTCAGTCCTTATGGTGTCCGGTCACCTTCATGTCCTTTACCTGCGTCTACACCCACGTCCGACCGACAGAAGTGTTCATTTAGCTTCTGAGAGTCCGAGTCATGTGTCAGTTAGATACTGGGTTAAATTTTTTTAAGGTCGCGGCTGTCAGAAAGCGTCCAGAACTCTGACTCAGAGGTGAAGTAAATAGAAAGTCATAATTTTTCCCTAATTAACACTGCGGATTTATTTTTTGATGACTGAAACAAACAAGTAGTGAAAATTGTTGAAGGAATATTGAAATGTCGCAGTATGTAACTAGCCAACATTAAGTAATGTGGGGATTGTTTCAGTGATGTATCGTGATTCATTTGTTTGGCGATTTATGTATAATACTGAAAATATTTTGCATTTATATACAGTATGTTTGCATTTGAGGTTGCAGTTGCTTGTATATTGCAGTTCCTCTGTAATCCTGCAGGTGGTGCTCTATCTACAGTATTCACATGTTGGAAGGCTGCGCAGCATCCTGTGTGATAGGAGCAAATTATTTATAAATAAATTTTATTTATTTATTTTTTTTAATATTTATTTATAGAATCGCAATACAGATGGAATCGGAAACTAGGTATCGTGATAATATCGTATCGGCCGATTCCCGTCCCTAGCATCTAGCAGTTCGCGCAAAGTAAAGTGATCATGGAGCTTAAACACGCCAGTCAGGTTGATGATAATGATAATCTACTAAGATTATGTATGATTAGAGTTACACTGTAATTACAATTAGCATCCAACTCTAAACAAACTCCTGTAAGTTCTGTCTATCTGAGAAACATCAACCAGAGTCTCGTGGCCCGTGTCAGTGTCCCGAAAGTGAAATCTCAAAAACATCAGAAACAAGTTTAAACTCTGTATAATAAGCAGCAGCGGCATTGTTGTTTTCACACAAGTAGGAGGGTTCCTAACACAGGGTCTCGTGTTTCAGTGAAAAATAAGGGCTGTGAGCAGATACGGTTGCAGGACGTGGGGCTTCAACCAGCAGAACCCGTTTGGTGGTGTGATTACAAACATGACAACGCAGATCAGAGCGCGGTGTTTAGGTCAATCGGACACCTGACTCTATGGGTGCTATGGAGATTAATGGATGCCTTTAGAGTGATGAGAGGTTGATACATCTTTTCAAAGACAACTATTGTTGTTGTGTACAAAACACCACATTGATTATGGCTGAAGAAGGTCATTCCGGACGTCTCTAGTCCTATTCTCCAGATTTAGGAGGAATAAGGAGATGATCCCAAGCAGATTGGTTTTTTGGATCCGCCAGACAGCGAAGGCTATTACACTTTCCTCCGAGGGGCATATGAAACTTTATGAGGGAAGCAATCATGGAGGAAACCATTGTGCCCATCTGGCAGAAACCCTAGACAGACCCGTTGTGCTGTGATTGATACAGGAGACCACTTCAACTGAAAGCATGGCTAGTTTCGCTCCAGTAGAATTCTGTCCATGGACAGCTGTGGCATTTGAACTCACAATCTCAGCATGACAGGGTGAACGCTCTTATATTGCATCATTAAGAGGAGAATTAGACCGGTGTAATAAAGTAACACCCTTATCTATCAGTTAAGAGGGGGAGCGGATCTACACCAAGGTTCTCTCTTATCTTCATGCTCATTACTCCTTCACTAACAACCGTGCTTTTCCATAACCTTGTTCTTTAGTCCATCTTGTGCATACGTCTCTCTCAGTTTTACCTTCGATTCTAACCCAGGGCTGTGGTGGCTCAAACGGTTAAGGTTTACTCTGGATTACTAACTGGAAGGTGGTGGTTTTAAGCCCCCAACATCACAAAGCTCCCACTGTTGAGTCCTTGAACAAAGCCCTCAACTCTACCTGCTCCAGGGGACGCTGTATCTTGGCTGACCCTGTGCTCCGACCCCATCTTCCTAACTGGGATACAAGGAAAAAAATTTTTTCACTGTTCTGTAATGTACATGTGACAAATAATTCAATCTTAAATGCTTTCAGAGATAGAACTGACACCCTGTCAATCTTCATCAGGAACTGTCTCCGGAAATAAACCACGTCGTTTGCGCTTTCGCACTTTTTATCTTTATTATGTATCTTTCACCTTGATATCACCGCGGCGACAACAAGTTGTACAGTCTGGTACCTTTTTTTTCTAAAAGCGAAGGTTAATGATGTCCACGTTGTGTCCTCCTTTCCTCCTCATAGACATACAGTAGCTTTTTATAGGTAGATCAGCTCAGCAGCTCATTCCGTTACACACTTTAAACGATCACATCGCACTCCCGGAAATAAAGGGACCAGGTAGTAATTGTCCATCTTACCTGCGAAGGCATATCAAGGGATGAAGGTGTGTCACAAGAAAGAGGTTGTTTTTTTTACACTATTATTTTTGCACAGTTTGTTACACATACAAGGTTCCTGTAGAAAGATTTTGTGCAGCAACACTGATATTTTAGCTGACTCTAAAGGTACAAAGGATGTAAGATTCGGATATAAAGTACTGTATATACCTGGAAGTAAAGGTGCATTATTAGACACACACGCTTTTATAATAAACAATCACATCACATTCTGAGATGAAATAAAGGTACCAAGCTATAATCTTCCTGGTCCCTGATGTAGTACCTTTACTGTCGGTCATACCGGTGAATGTGTATGTGGTAGTACTGTATGTGTACATTAAATACACCGTGTCACAAGAAAAGGTGCTTTTAATTATTAAATTATTTAAACGATGTCTTTGAGTCATTTGTTACAAATACTGTAGGAGTTACAAAGGTTTGTCCTGTAGAAAGACTTTTGCGTGTATAGCAACACACTTCCAACTGACTCTAAAGGTACAAACGATTTTTGATACAAAGTGTATACACCTGCAACGCAAATACATATATTTATACAATACGGAGTCAGTTCACCATTTGAGCTCCAGTTCATCCCAAAGGTGCTCGATGGGGTTGAGATCAGGGCTCTGTGTTGGGGCCGCTCGAGTTCTTCTCATCAAACCATGTCATGTTGTAATGCAAAAGAGCCTTCACCAAACTGTTTCCACAAAGTTGCATAGACGCATTAGCATTGTCCAGGATGTCCTGGTACGCTGAAGCATTGATTAAGATTGCGCTTCACTGGGGATGAGGGAATCAATTGATTGATTGATTGATTGATTTGAAACACCTGAATTCATTAATTAATTAACAGGACACACACACACACACGTTTGTCTTGTATGTAAAGGTGTATTATTAGATTTTAGATGCAGATTTCTATTGAATGTACTCAGTGCCACCTGAACAACAAGGTGAAGCAGCTTTATTTCTGAGAGTGTGGAGACTCAGGAGGACCTGATGAGAATCTAGAGCAGGCTGTCACACACCGAACCTCCTGGAGATCCTTCAGATAAATCTATAAACACTCACAGCTCTGTACGCCAGTGCATCATCATCATCATCATCATCACTATTATTATTATTATTATTATTATTATTATCCAGATGCGCAAACATTCGATCCGACACACACACAAACACACACATGATCCAGATCCGGATTTTGCCGTTAATATGAACTCCGCATGAAGGCGGATCCGGCTCACATTACTTCACCACAATCACGCATCGATCACCGCGCGCGCTCGCGCTCGTGCGCACCGTCATAACGGCGACCCGGTCGCTTACCGTGCGCGTCGCGAGCGAGGACTCCGGGACTCTGGAGGATCCTGACCGGGTCCAAACGCCGCTCTCACTCTGTCTCCGTCACTATGTGTCTCTCTCTCTCACTGTCTCGCTGTCTAAACGCAGTGAACGACCGACGGAGCGCTCGAGCTCTCCGTGAAGAATGTGACGTCACGGAAACGGCGCGTCGGGGCGTGGATTTGTCGAGCGCGAGCGAGCGCACGCACGCACGCACACACACATCTGTCCAACCATGCGCGCGCTCGAGAAATAATGACAAGAACTATTATTTATAGAACTGAATTATTATTCTATCAAATATTATATCAGACATAAATATCTGTCTCACTGTTTCTGTATATCTGTCTGTCCGTATGTGTGTGTGTCTGTCTGTCTCAGAAATTTTTCTGTCTGTTCTGTATAATGAATGTCACAGATTTATTATTATTATTATTAGTCTGGATGTCTAAAATATTAAAGTATAAAGATTGGACGGGAAAATTACAGGGTAAAATCCACGTAAAATACTATTTTTATTATTGTATAATGATATATAATAATAATAATAATAATAATAATAAATATAATAATAATAAAAGAACATCAGCACATCTGAATTTCTGAATGTTAGTTTCTATATTACCCACGATTCCATTCTACGTTGTGATGGTGGTGCAGTGCCTTAACTTCAGCCCTCCATGAGGAGAGCGATGCGGCGGAGCTTTAGTGCTTCAGTCTACTGGGTTGTCGGGGGTCTCAGAGAGATCGGCATCCAAAGCTACAGAGCTTATAATGCTTGGTTTGACCTGATCATTCCTCCAACAAGCTCACCTCTCCATCAGTCATGCTCACATCACCATCATATTTTCATTCCACCATCACAATAAGGTTTATATTTCATCAGAACCACCAGGCCTCTCTTAATCATGCCCATCTCACCACTCATCATTTCATAAATCATGAACAAGCAGTAGCAAAGCAAGCCGAGTGTCATAAATCTGCACTGCTACAAACTACTACAGATACAGTTACTATAGTGATTCAATTTAACACTGATCATTCAGTAGCATGACAAAGATTTGCCTAATATTCAAAATATTCAAAAATAAGAAGACGTACTATACAGTATATGGAGTAAAATGACTCCTACATGCAAAAAACACAGATGTGGGTGTATAATTCAGAAAGAGAACAGGATTTGTAATTGGTTTAATTTAAGCAGTGTGTATAGCAAGTTTGATTAGTAAGAATTAAGTAAGTGTTTGCTGCCCTCTGTGGCGAGAGAGAGGAACTGCAAGACAGGATGCAGGACATCTGAACAATCAAACCTGTCCAACATTCAACTGTATTAAAAATCCTGATTAAAGGTTAACACACCATGATGTGCTTTCACATCTTACGCATGATTATCTGTGCTTGTGATTTTTTTTTTTCTTTAACCCCATATAACCAAATCTACAAAAGGCTACATAGACAGAATGACAAATACAAATTTATTCACTTCACAGAAACACACAGCTTTCAGTCCACTTTTAGGATCGTTCAGTCACTTTCTGAGCGCGGCCTGTACTTCCTGATAGATCTTCTCCTCCAGTGAGGAAGTGTCGTACTCCTTGAGCATGTCGTACTTCCTCCATGGCTCCGCCCACTTCTGAGCGTGCTCCATCTGCTCCGGGGTCAGGCACAGGTCAAAGCGAATTCCCTGGATGTTGAACTTGGGACGCTCCCAGCGCTTGGACCACGGGCGTGGCTTCATCCTCACCTTCACCTGCGTCATACAGAGTGAGAGAGAGAGAGAAGATGAGGAGTGTAAACTCTCAGAGTTAGAACACCACAGTAAGACAGTTTAGTCTCGTGCCCACCTCGTTGACGGGGACGTCCTGCGTGGGCGACAGGTGGACGGGCTTCACGTCGAAGTCGAAGGTGCTGTACTCAGGCAGGGCGTCTCTCAGGTACATCAGGTTATCGTCCAGTCTCTTCTCCAGCTTCAGCACCTCGACGCGCTTTATCCGAGGGTTGTACAGCTCGTAGCAGATCTCCACTCCTGCATAAACACACACACGCCACACACTTACAGTGCTGCCGAGACCAACGGACAATCACGGGCCAGAACAGGAGGAGTAGAGGTAGTCCCCAACTTACGAACATTCGAGGTACGACTTTCTGCAGATACGAACAAACTGCTGGTCTACTTCCGGTTCAATCGCAGAAGTAGCTCGCGTGTATTGTACAGAAAATAGACACTGCAGTGCACCAGATACCGAGAGATACCGATATTTACGATTATATACAATATTTTCAGTGTGTAAGGGAATGTATAAAATGTCTAAAGTCGGGTATATTGATGTGTGTGTGCGGGAGAAATGATTCGGCCTCACCGGTTTCAGTGAATGAGTCCGAGAGCACAATGATAGAAAATGTCTGTCCTGTAAATCTGTCCTGATGGTAAAGAACCCTGATTTTGGAAACGAAACGTTTTCCCGAAATGAAACTCGTTCCTAAGTCAGGGACTACCTGTAATAGTTAAAATTTTAAAAAGGGGAGGAGCTTAATCTTTTTTTTTTAATCTGATCACCTTGAAAATGAACTTGGCTCTTGAATTGATTGCTAGTTTGCTAGACAGCTACCTAGCTATCTGGTTCATAAATATTGGAACCCCCATGAAAAGTGGTGTGTGTTTATACACCACTTTAATATATACATAGTATATATATAAAAAAAAAAATAAAAAAAAGGCTGTAATTGATTCCTGATGTTTGTCAAAACCCTTTGAATTAAAGCTGAAAGTCTTTAAATATGGTGCTGTACTGATCCTTTGATCATGACTGTAATGGTGAAGTCACATGACCAAATTTCTACCGCTCTAACCGCGCGTCCGAGCTCACCCTGTCCGTCGACGATGTTCCTGAGGACGAAGGTGGCGCCGAGCCCCGCACCCGAGCGCTGGATGCAGATCCCCACGAAGCGGTTGGTGTTGTTGGCGGCGTGCTGGTCTGACGTGGTGACAGACAGGACGCTTCCTGAGGACAGACGGGTTACCATCAGACATCGTTCGTCAACCGGACACACAAAGAAAGTATTTCCGGAGATGCGAGAAAGGGAGCCACTTACCCACGTAGAACTCGGGGATGTTTAGCACTTTGCGTCTCTGGATCATGTCTTTGCGCTCGAGGGAGAATTTCAACGGGTTCGTGCGCTGACGAGGAGGAACAAACTCGGGACTGAGGAACCTGCGCAAGAAAACGTTATAAACAAAACAGTGATGTGTTACACACACTCAGACTGTAGGGGGAGCTGAATGCTGGATTTCCAAATCTAGTTCCAGTCTGTTTCCTACTTCACACCATTGGATTTTTCAGCACCATCTCTACTTTACAGTTCAGAATTGCTTTTTATCTTTCGAACCAGAAACACGTTCTCACCGTCGCGCCGCTTCTTCAGGCCTCGACTTATCCACAATCACCGGTTTGGATGGAGGAGTGAATTTAGGCGGCTCGCCGCTCGACCCTGCAGACTGCAGCCGCACAGAGAACATGGAGAACATGCCTTTGGGAAAAGAAGAAAAAACATCAGCAGGATAATACGATGGAAATGTGATGTGTTCTCATAATCAAACCAGGATTTATTATAGACCGGATCCAGTACTGGTTCTCTCGTCTGATTGGTCGAGCTGCATCGCCAGAGTGATATCATCCGACTGAAACGCTGTAGTACAGTTAAACCACTCTCTCACTTTTTTCCCTCGAAACTGAAATTCTTAAGTGCTCCAGGAGCGACAGCTCAAATCTTACAAATAACTTGAATTAAAAATTTTCCTTGTGATTGTCCTAAGACCTCGAAATCGTAGCAGATCAGCATCAAATCCGGAAACGTGGGAAACGTCATCATGGTTGAGCTGGTGAGCGATAAACTTTCAAGGTAAATAAATTACTGTCAATTAAAAACATAAATAAATAAAAAATCTCATCAGGTGAAGCGGAAAAGAATAACGAGAAGCGCGTTTATCAAATTAACACAAGTGAGATATCCAGCGATCTGATGCCTGACACAGTGAGTGGAGCTTCTTCTGGATCCGTTTCTAAAAACTAAACAACACATCTCAATCGTTTTATTTATTTATTTATTTTTGGTTCGTAGAACTGGTGTGTAAAAGAAACCAAACACCACGCCGTTCTCCAGACCCTCACAGATATACTATGGGTCACCTTAGCTTTTTTTAACCTTTATGAAATGGTGTAAAAAGTGATGCATCTTCAGTTTTTCTTTTTTTTTAAATACTTGGATCTTTCCTTGACGCTATGCGATATATAGTGATAAGATACTCTTACAATGCCGGTCGAAGGAAACAAGCCACAACTCCCACGCATGGCCCAGTGTGCCTTCATCTGTGTATGTTAATGTTGAGTCATTTATTAACGATGTTAATCATTAATTAGTTAATCGATGATTGATAACATTTTAAGTGTTAAAAAAACAGAAGTGCAGAACCTCTGCAATTTGTTATTAAGGCAAAAATTTCTTACTGTGATAAGAGATGATGTAAAAGCAGATAATCATTTTCAAGTCCCTCAAAAATATTAGCAATATTACAAAAAATAAATAAACAAGCTCTTCCAAAACATTCGCTGACTGAAACAAAATCGTGAATTCGCTTCATTTGGTTTTCCACCGACGTAAACAAGGTTCCTAAGGTTGAACGGTTCCTGGACGTAACTTAGCCGGCGTTGGGTTCGATTCGGTTACATTTCCTTCCACGGCATTTGGCAGACGCCCCGATCCAGACTGACTGACACTATTATATCTCATTATACATCTGAGCAGGTCGGGGTTAAGGGCCTCGATCAAGGGGCCCAAAAGCGGCGACTACGGTGGTGAACCTGGGACTTGAACCTGGGACCTTCTGACCTGCTGACCAGTGAAGTTCATTACACAACGTATTCATTACTAACGGTTCTAGAAAAGAAACAGCCAATCAGCATCCACCTGCTCAGACTGGCCGAGTTGCCAGATTGGGCTGAAATCAGTCCTGATAATGAGAGAAAATTATGGCTAGCTTTAGTAACGTGTGTGTGAACAGTTTCATTCCTAAATCTTTTTTGTTGTTGTTGTTTTGTTTTTTTAATCGGAGTAGGCAGGATTTCAGGACTGTGAGGCGCGTGCAAAAATAATAAACAAACTAAATAAATAAATATACATTTAAAAATACATATATTTAAAATTATCTCCCAATAATTCCAAAACAGGTTACACTGTATTTTGCACTATAACGATTAAACTTTACGGATTTGGCAACCCTAGTATTAATCAAGCACGAGGCTGCATCTTATCTTATAGAACTTAGATGTATAAATTGACTGCGTCACATTTTCCGTTATTATTTCACACAATCCTATGATGTCATGTTTAGCTCATAAATCCTTTATCTTATTTATGAAGGGTGTTAATAACGTGTGCGGTTCCAGCTCTGCCCTCTAATTTCCCTCTTACACACCGCGGAGCTAAAAAAAATAAACAATACACATATTTAAATTAAAAAATATATTACAAAAGGATCCTTTAATTACATACGCGCGCTCTTAAAGTCCACATTTCGTGTTAATCGTATCAGCGCTCCTGCCCTCTGCGTGCACGCCGCCATGTTTAATCACGTGACACAATTACGGAAGCTGCAAACGGACAAATGACAAGCGTTCTAAAGAAAAGCGTTGCGTTATTAAATTGTTTTTCTCATACACATATTTTTATGTATTTATTATTTAAGATTAAATAAAGGTGACGCTTTATAAAGTAACAAAAACATTTATTGAGCATGGATATATTAATATTTATTGTAAAAACCTATCTTCCTAATTTGAAAATCGCTAAAAGTGTAATAATGTGAGTTGTCCACAAGGTGTCACCCGAGTCACACGCTTATTTTCTTATAAAGTTTCTTTATAACTTTCAGCATTAAAGGTATTTTTGCTGGTTAGAACATCAAAATTGTTATAATAATAACGTGACTAAAATATTTATCACTAGCGCTCACACTAGCTATCTGTTATCATACATTTTTTTAATAGGAAAAGTGGAATTTCATCATATTTATGCACATTAAAGAGAATCTTCATCTTAAATGACATTAAATATATTTTTATTAAAATGTTTTTAGTGAATTTGATGGTTGGTGTTTAAATTTTTGGCATTTACAGTGTGATTGTTACTGTTGGAACACTTATATAAGAGAATAAAAATTCAGTGACCTTTAGTATAACAGTGAGGCGCGGCTGACTTCCCAAACCGAGCGAGGTCATTGTTACTCACTCAGCGTTTTCAGGCCCCTCGAGGCTCGTCATCCACTCAGGATTGTTTTAATGTTAGGTTGTAACATTTCTCAACAAGCCCTGGTGCGCCGTGTCAGGATCGGCTTTCTCATAACACGTCTGAAGAAATGCACGTTGTCAGTCAGACTTTAAGAAACCGTGAATAAAGAACTTGAGGTTGTGTTATTACTAAATCATTCAGCTTCAGTGACGTGATGTAACAAAACCAGATTAACTTCATGAACCAGGCCAGGACTAACAAATTAGCCGCTTCATTTTTACAAATATTTCTAGTTGTTTCTCAAAGATACTGTGCAGCTGGACATATTTAACTTTAGATTTTTTTCACTTCTTGGCATGCTGAAATATTGGTTTATTGCAATCTGTAAAGACAGAAAACTTAGTACAATAAGTCCCCTAAATACAAACATTCGAGTTACAAACTTTCGCACATTAGTGCATATTCAATCACGGAAATTAGATCACATGTCCGGCGTACGGTGTCACGTGCGTGCAGCATGTACTGTATTGTATAGAGTACAGTATTGCAGTTCAACCCCAGGATGTCCGGAAGCAAGTGTAAGAGCAGCGGCGATAAAGCTGGTACTGCTAAAGTATTGTAAGATTAAAGTGTTTTTGTGTTTCCTTTTTTATGTGTTATTTGGATGAAAAGTTTTATAAACCTATTGCAGTACTGGAACAGAACTCGTCCGTTTGTTGAGGATGTGCTATCGGTGCTAAAAAGTGAATTTTCCTACAGGATCATATGACAACATTTTTCATAATAATTAACACTCCTTATTCATGCTTCGCATTTTGTAAATACAGTTACATTTCATCCTTTTATGTTTTACTTTTTTTGAATTCAAATCTTTCAACGATCTTAAATGTCATTCAGATGAAACTTGACCAGTTTAGATTTCACATAAAAAGACAACAACCTTAAAAAGAATATTATTATAAAATGCATTTGACATGGTTACACATGACACTACAGATTTTTGATTTTTTTGCTTTTTAAGCTTTTAGCAGAAAACATCATTCATGCAAAGCACCGATGTCACCCTGGAATTGTAATGGTTTTAATGTGTTAAAAATTATTGGGCAGGTTACAAAAAGTGATTTTAACTAAATAAACTATAGTTTTCTATGTTTTATGGCCACGTACTGTAACATGAGGTGTGTGTCTAATTTGGAGCATTTAAACTAAACCACTGTTGTTAGTAATTTGGGGGAGAAAATCCTTTATTTTGCACAGAATGCTTTTATTTATTTAAGCAACTGGTCATATGTTTCTAGAAGCTTACACCAATATGAGTAAAGAAATGTGAATAATCTGCTTTTTAAATGATTATTGTTTGAAGCGAGATTCAGTACAATGTTGAAAAATGGATGTTTTTGCAGCCACATATAAAATCATCTGAAATGTTTAGGGGAGTAAGATTGGTCACGTCCACACTGCATAAAAACTTCAGAAGTAGCTTCACATTTCCTGCACATACATCTTCTCTATAAAAATAAATCAATCAATCAATCAGCACCAGCACATAATGTGGACAGTCAGGCATTAGGCAACATCTTATATCATAAATCTAAAGGTGTCTGTTTTTCCTTTTTGCATGGCAGAGTTTAAACTACCTCCTGGTGGGAGGAGCTACATCTGGTCTGACTCCACCCCCTGCACATTGGGGGGGGGGGATTTTTTGGAAATTCTGTAGTCCATCCCTCTGGGATACTTTGCGGAGTTTAGGACCTGGAAGCAGCACCATATCCATCTCCACACACACACACACACACAGAGAGAGAGAGAGAGAGAGAGACAGAGGGAGTTTTGTGCGCAGCTTTTTCCGCCCTGTGGCCCCCGATGCTGCGCTCAGAGCTCCGGGTTCTGCGCCTCTCCAATCATGTTCCTCCCGGATGTGGCTCCTCAGTGCGCGCTCGTGCTCGGGTTCACCTGGCTGGCCGCTCTCGCGCACACACCTCACACACCTCCGCAGACCTCAGGTGAGCGCCTCTCCACTCTCAACCTTTGATCTTCTGATCTCGCTACTGCCTTTCCCTTTGATCTTTTCCTCTGATGCGCTGTAACTCTTTGAAGAAGGTTTAAATGTAACCAAGGCGTAACAGTGTTACTCTGGCTGGTCACGTGAGCGCGTCTCCTGCTCTTCTCACAGAGGTGACTGTTACCTGGCACGCAAGGATCACGTGGTGTCACATTAATGGGATTTTTTTTTTTTTTTTTTTACTCCTCCATCAGTGGATGTTATTGAAAGCTCCACATCTGGCTTGGATGAGTGCAAGAGCATGATGCACTGTAGATGTGCAACATGGTGGGGTTGGTTTGGGTGTGTCCGAGGTCCTGTCCCTATCTGCACTCACCTGTGGCACTGATCACTATACAGGTTCCTGTACTGAGTCTTTTATATACTGCTCAAAACATGAAGGGAACACTTGGTCCCGGTTTGACTTTGAGCACCATGTGGTTTTTTGAAAAGGTATCTGTTTAACTGTTAAAATCCCAGCGTTCATATCTAATCATCCTGGGTTACGGTAACGGACAGGAGGGAGGAACGTTGTGCATTCGTATAACACTCAGTAATTTATTCACTCATCATCTATACCGCTTTATCGTGTATACAGGGTCACGGGTGGGGTGGGGGGACTGGTACAAGACAGGGTAATTTGGAAACAAGCATGCAACTTTCAATATGGTAGGAGAACACCGGAGTACCTGGAGGAAACCCACCAAATACAGAATGCACATGCACATTCCATGCACACAGATGGGAATCGAACCTGGACCCTGAAGGTGCAAGGCGACAGTGCTAAGCATTACACCACCGTGGTGTTCCGCACGTCATTGCTTAATCATGTTCATTTCCCCGGATGTACGGAGACATTCAGGACACCTTGGTGAAAAGTGAAAGACGAAGAGAGACATCTTCTGGGCTTGGTGATTGACCATGGAGACATGTCTGTGCCCTGGAATTAAATAATGTAGTAATTGGTGTATTTCTGTGGTGGTATTATTATTATTATTATTATTATTATTATTATTATTTTACACATTAATTAAAGTTTTTCTCAGGAGATTTGTTTAAATGTGTCTAGAGATTTCCGTTGAGGTGAATAGTATAGAGTTAATGTAAGGACGTTGTTGTTGTTGTTGTTGTTGTACTGAGTGTGAAAGCAGGAGTCCTGGCCTGCGTCATTAGTGAAGCAATAAAGTGTTAAAGAGCCTGAGAGACGGCTGTGAAGAGTCCTAATGGACGTGTGGATTAGAGAAAATGACTGGGGTTTAATGAGAGTGTGTGTGTGTGTGTGTGTGGTGGCCTCACTGACTCCTCAGTCTGTGTGTGGGTGTTTTGTGTGTATTGTTTCAGCTTTAAGACTGTATACTTTTTTACCTGTTGAAGTCACTTATTCTTTAAAAAAATTAAAGTTCAGAATTTTTTTTTTTTTAGGTGACTTTACCTCAGACATTTTCTGAAATCTTTAAATTCCGGATACACATCATGTTAAAATTTTATCCAAAATAACTAAAGCCCAAAAATTGTCACAAAATATTTGCTTATTTTGAACTCCTTCCAAAACTGACATTTAACATCCTAATTATTATACTTTGGGTTTAGCTGCTTAGCAAAACCACTGTGTTAGCGATAACAAAATTGGAAATTTGAAAAGTACACAGCTAAGTTAGTTAATTATGTCTAATGTTAAGTTTTGTTTCTCTTTAGCACAGTGTTTTATTCTGGAGTTTTTATTTATTTATTATAACCATGATTCTTGTTAGCTAGCTCAGCTGTTTTGCTAGTAATAACCTTGTACGTGATTTTTTTTTTTTTTATCAATCTGTTTTGTTAGCAGGAGGTTCAATTAGCTACAGTATGTTAGCAATGTTGGAATAACCTTCTGTGGTAACTTTTAGCTCAGTCATTTAACATTTAACTCAATATTTCTGTGTTATGTTTGTTGTCATGAAAAAGTCAAGTCAGCTAGTTTCTTGCTTTCACACAGCAAGTTTGTTTACAGGTGTGGTGTGTTTTGTTTTAGGAGGATGTTTAGTAAGATAAGTATAATTGACTACCTCATTAAAAGCTTTCTGTGGAAGGTTAGCAAATAGCTAAACGTTGAATTGGAATGCTAACTCGTTTGTTGTTAGGAGGGAAACTAGTCTAGCTCGTCAGGTAACACTAACCTCACGTGTTATAAGTTTAGCTCAATATACTCCGGTGGTATTTTGGGGGTCTGAACCTGCGCTCGTGTCCAGGTTTGAACCTGGTGTTGGTTTGTTTCCTCGCACCAGACCATCAGACATGAGATAAGAGTTCAAGATGTGTATTAGCTCCTCATTGGCATCAGATTACCGCAGAAAGTCATGGATAACGTTTTTGCTAAGCACAGCCTCCAACTAATGGAATCAAATCATTTTTATTCGAATCTTTTCTTCAGTGCTAAGTGAGAAAATTGTTTGCTTTCACGTTCCCTCCCGGTTAAAAGTTGTCCACGTGATCTACCATTTATGGTTATTCCTGTTGTAGCTGCTACTCATGATCACTGCTCATAGCTGTTATTTATTAGTCAACATGTTAGCTGTTGATTGTTCACTTTTTGCCGCTCTCTTGCATGTTGGATTGATAAAGTCGTGTGGTTGGTGTGTTCTTATAAAAGTGAGCGGTTCTTGGCAAATGTACTGGACCCGGCCCTTATCCTGCTTGACTGGGTCTCATTATTGTGTGTGTGTGTGTGTGTGTGTGTGTGTGTGTGTGTGTGTGTGTTGTTTTGAGCCAGACCCACCAGGGTGCTACAGTGAAAGCCGAGGTTCCCTTTAGCGGTTCAATAGGATGTGTGGCTGTTAAAGGGTCAAAAGGTCAACTGAGGTCAAACCATTTCTAAGCATTCCACCCTCGCGAATGACTTCTTTATCTCTCTCTCTCTCTCTCTCTCTTTCTATCTGTCTCTCTCCATGTGGACAAAGACAAAGCAGGAACTGTGCTATAACTGCGCCGAGTTATAACAGTTATTTCAGCACGATTTGATTTTAGGTCTGTGAAGTTGTATTGTGAAAATCACTTTGTCACATAATGTGATTGGGAAATTAGATAGAAACTCCCAGAAGTTCCTGACTGTGTGTATGTTGGCAGGATTACAGTACAATTACAGTTCAATTACAGGACACAATAAGTGCGCAGGTCTGTATCACTTGTTTTGATTTTTTTTTTAAGTAAACTGTCCAGCAATACATGAGATCAGACCCACTTTTTCATGATGTGTGATATCTCATGTGACAACCATGTAAAAGAGTTAGGATTGAATTGACATCATAAACTTTTTCAAGAGAACCAAAAGAAAAAATTTAAACAGATTTAAGTGTTTGAGGGGAAAAAAAAAAATATGATAATATGATGATGTAATTTATTGCAATATCAATAAGGTATTATTAAAGAGGAACGAGTCCAAGCACCTCTGAGCTCGGGAACTCCGGGACTCAGGGGCGACCTTTTAAGAAGACGACAAGGAAGAAAAGGAGTGTGTGTGTGTGTGTGTGTGTGTGTGTCCGTGCTTCTCTACAAGAAGAGATCCGGAGGTGGAACTTGATACCCGTGCCTTCTGTCCACATGAAAGACCCCTCCATTACCCCTCCTTGTACTGTGCCCCTTCACCCCTACACCCTCTTTCTTCTGTCTCTCTGACACACACATACACACAATCACACACTTTTTTTCCCACTAATCCAGTGCCAGTAAAGGACCTAGTGAACCTTTTCACAACATGGGCTGTTAGTTTCCACTGGGTTGTCAGCCAAACCTTTACATAATCAGAGTAAAAAAAAAAATAAGTTCTACACATTGTTTCAGGAACCTGATTGTGTAATAAATCCAGCTGGAAAAATCAGACCCCGATAGAAGCAGTAGTGACGTGCAGGATGAACCTGTTGGGTTTGGGTGTAGATTTTGAATGTGTGACTGCAAAAAAAATACATAAATATAAATAAAAATAATTTAAATAATAGCATTACTGGTATTAATTAGAGATGCGGAGAAAAATCGATTTGGCTATGAATCACGATTCTTTTGTGTAGAGTTTCACGTATCGCCACACTGAATCGATTTTTTTTATTTTTTAAAATTACTTTTATAATAGAGATGAACCGGTCGATCGGCTGAATTGGTCAGAATTGTCTGGTTTTCAGTTTGATTGTCGGTCACCGGTGATCAGACGATCAGCCTCAGATATAAACGATTCTGTATCGAGCGCAGAAGCTTCAGAGTGGAGCAACAAAAACGTGTTTTTATGGCGTTACATTAACAAAAATTGCACATGTTAAAAGTCTTTTTCTCCAAACTCTGTGAGTAAATTAGTCTCAAACCCGCTTGTTACACACACTTACACCAGTCTCACAACACCGCAAGCGCAAATATGTCAAAAATCATGTGCGTTTAGAAGCAGCACGCTGAAGAAGGACGTTTAAGGCGGTAACGCATCACTGTTTAATTATAATCCTACAGGTGACGCACTGTGAACTATTTACACATTTTCATCCGGTGTGGTGGGAGTCAATTATTTGCCAAGTTTGTTTAGAAATAATCATTACGGTGGATGACAGAGATACGCAACGCTCAGTTAAATGTTAAACTAATGTACTTGAAGTTAGTTTGTAGTGTTTAAATGCTGCGTTTGGGTTAACAGTGAGAAAACGAATGTTATAAGGAACGCGGTAGGTTTAATTACTCATTAAACTCATCATCACACTTTTTTTTTTTAAAGGTTTAAAATTGTAACAGCATTGAGGTGAAGATGTAATATCGAATCATGGATTAATAAAATAGTGATTCTTATCCCTAGTATTAATTATCTCACACTTTCTCATTGAGTCCAGACGAGCCCCCAAATTGTTTAGTTTAAAATTGGATGAACAAACTGCTTGTTCTTTCTGCTGTGCTTCAAAAAGATACAATCTCTCTCTCTCTCTCTCTCTCTCTCTCTTCTCTCTCTTCTCTCTTTCACATAAGCACACAATGAAGTGTTGGAATGTTCTCTGGTTTATTCACAAACAATAAGAGGTAAACAAGTCCTTAGTAAGCCACTAAGTAAATACATGGGTTTATCACAAACACCTGGACATTCTACAGGACATGGAGGACGTGAGGGGTTTGTCCAACACAGAGGCATTCGCATTGTTCTATAGACATCATATTAGTAACTAACTGCTATAAGTTATGCTAAAGCTAATGTAGTTAAAATATCAGAAAAGCACTCGTAGTCAGCTAAGCTAGCTAGTTTTTCATTAATTAAGTTTTTCAATTAATATTTTCTAATGCTTTTTTTTTTCTTAAGTTTACTTCTTTTATGCTAGCTGCTGGTTAGTAAACAGCTAGCATGATACTTTGTCATCAAGCTTGTTTTTGGTCAGGTATGCATTTAGCGTGAAGGATAAATCAAACGCAGTAAAGTCTGATTAAAAGCTGATACAAGAAATGGCAGTTAGCGTAAATGATGCTGGCTATCTTGCTGCTAGCACCTGGTGCTAAGTCTTAATTATTATATCAGCTAGCATGCTTTTAATTATCTGCTACGTAGAAAATCCAAACAAGACTACAACTGCTACTTAGCATATTAGCTAGCACTCTTTTAATTCAGCGCTATAAAGTGTAACATTTAGCGATTGTCTTTTTGGCGAGTGATGTCCTACAACGTGGCCGCTCGGACCACCGAACAGCTTCCATTACTCTAGCGATTAAAGCTTACATAACTTTACCTGAATGTGGGTTAAAGTTAATGTTACACACACACACACACACAGAGCAGGCTGGCAGGTGAGTTCTGTCTGAACGGATCCTTCTGACTCGTTGTTTAGTCTGTAGAGGTATGTCGTCTGTCTGGAGGCCAACAAACACATTTCATAATCACACACACACACACACACGCTGTTTCCTCATCATCTCCACCCTCGTCCACCTGCACACTTATGTCTGTGGAGGTTTATCCTTAGATACCTTTCTAAACATAGCACTCGCTAAGCAACCTTTTATCATCAAACAGCTAATAACTTCAGTTTGATGCTGAGTTTAAGAATTAAATGCTAGTTAGCAAGTTGCTAACCTTACTGCATGGGCTATCGAACCCCAAACTGTGTAATGTATCAAACTTTTAACGCTAGTTCACTAGCAGATGTTAGGTGTTAATCTTAGGATTGTTTTTGATAGTTTTTTTTCCCCCTAAGAAATGGTTTAATCGACAGAAAACTGTCTCATGGTCTCGTGTTCCTTCAGTCTTTGCCAACTTTTATGCTACATAAGCTGGCATCCTTCTAACTAGCAGCTAAGCAGAAAACCAAACCCAAACTTTTTTCTTTCTAAAACATGAGTTACTTTATCAACAACAATTTTTTTTTTTAGCTGTGTCAGTTTTATTTATTTATTTTTTTAACAACTTGTGTGTAAGTATCTTTGCTAACTTTTCTTTAGCTGTCAGTGAACATGGCCCGGTTTCTCGAAAGCTTCTTATCACTAAGTAGTTCTTAAGTAGTACTTAACCTCTCTCTTAACGTTATGGCGCATTTCCCGAAACGTTCGTACGCTAAGTA
>JAQMYJ010000012.1:36045377-36071233 GCA_030014305.1 Clarias laeviceps | reverse complement strand
CTACACACACACACACACACACACACACACAGTGTGTACACATATGCATCCAGAAACACTCACTTGTACAGCTCATGCTAACTAAGGGGAACGCAGTATAAGCACGTGAATACGACTGTATACGCTTCATGTGCTATTGATATTAGTTGTGATGTCACACATTAAGCTCCGCCCATATTTAAATGAGTTTAGACCTGTGTGCATTTCACTTAACAGTGATTTTAATAAGGTGTGTTTTATTTAAATGCTCAGTTTTAAACGCACGCATGTACACAAAGTGGTGTGCATCTGTGCGTGCGCGTGTGTGTGTGTGTGTGTGTGTGCGTGTGTGTGTGTAAGAGCGGAAATCATTTCAGTGTTTTAGTTGGGGGACTCTACTCTTTCATGTGCCATGTTCAAACTGGGTAGTGATTGGAACCAGACGCGCTCAAGCATTTAATAAAACCAAACACACACACACACACACACACACTTCCCCCATATATATGCTGTCCCGTCTCTCTTGAGTTATAATTAGACGTCTTTATTATGGGGACAGATTTCTCCAGACTTTCAGCAGGACTGGGCCAGAGTCAACACACACACACACACACACACACACACACACACACACTTCCTGTAGAGTTTTTGGGGTGAATGTTTCTGTTTTTGTTCCTTGAATGTCCTTTTTTTTTATAGGGTTTTTGATCTTTTACTTTTTTCCCCTTATCTTTTTTTCTTTTCTTTCATGTCTTTCATATTTTTTTGTATATATATTCTCTGCTTTTCTTTATTTTTTTTCTTCTGTCTCTCTCACACACACACACACACACACACACACCTATGTCAACATTCATCTATACCTCAAGATACACGTGTGCACACACACACACACACACACACACACACACACACACACACAGACCCATGTGCCTCCAGTCAGCCTCAATCAGAATTCTGTAATCAGGAGCTGAACCTCAGACCCTGTGATTAGTCCAAACACACACACACACACACACACACACACACACACACACACAGAGTGATTATAGTGATTAGTATGTCAGTGTGATTGGATCAGACAGCATCAGTAATCATTCATCTCACAGTTTATTTTCTTTACTGGGCCCACTCTCACCTCGCTCAGAGTGTGTATGTGTGTGTGTGTGTACGTTCGAGTGTGTGTGTGTTGTTCTACAACTCGTTACGGTTTCTGATGTGGAGGTGCTCTGCGCTTGAGTTCCTCGCAGAACCCTTAATGGTTCCCCTTCTGAGAGACAAACAAAGAATCCTTAAATTACGACCTTCCTGAAGCTAACAGTCAGCGTCACACACGTCATCGCCATGGCGACCAGAGACGTCCTCATAACGTTATGGGTCTCAGGGTTTATTAAAGGATGTGTAACGTTGAGCAACATGTGAAAGTACTTTTGAATCCAGTGTTTGTTTTAGCGAACTTTCTGATAGTGGGCTGTGTGAGCTGGGACACAGGAAAACACTCACTGTTATTAAAGTGTGTGTGTGTGTGTGTGTGTCAGAGAGAGAGAGAGAGAGAGAGAGAGAGAACATTTCAGATTGACTAAATCTGGTGCTGTGTTTATTTACAGAGGTTCAGATAAATGGTGTGTAAATCTCTGGCTCTGTGTGTGTGTGTGTGTGTGTGTGTGTGTGTGTGTGTGTGTGTGTGTGTGTGTAAAAGCCTGACTGAACGTCATTGCTGATTGCTGCACTATTTTTGCCAAAACTGCTTTGGAGACTGTGTGTGTGTGTGTGTGAGTGTGTGTGTGTGTTTGGCACAGACAGAACTGTGGTGAGTTTTACGGCCACATCACAAACACTGAGTACTACACCGTGTGTGTGTGTGTGTGTGTGTGTGTGTGTGTGTGTGTGTGTGTGTGAGTGAGCACTCTGGAATGATGGTTTTTGGGAAGTGATGTTTGTTACTTGGAATCGTTACATGATCCGAGACTGAATCATCTCTCTCTCTCTCTCTCAGTTCCTAAGAAGGTCCTGCAGGATTCAGGTCAGACCCCCTCGATTGCCCCGTCCCCTCCCCAACCCCATGACCCCAACGTGGTGGGAGACAGCGCACCCCCTGAAGAAAACCCGTCTGTGACCTCTGACCCGCCGCCAGGTAAGGACTGTGAGGGTGTCTAATCTCTGACCTTTGACCTGCAGTAGTGGTTCCAGTTTTAACTTCGATTGGAGGTTCACGAGCCAATCTTTATACACCGATCACACACGTGGTATGAAACACAAGCTCCAGTCAGACCTTATCAGATTAACACACACACACACACACACTTAAATTGAACAGAAGTGGACAGATCTTGCTTGTGTGTGTGGAACATGTCCCCGTTCTGGAGGTAAATACTCATACTGTGTGTGTGTGTGTGTGTTAGGGAAGTCTAAGCGAGGGAAGTCTGGCCCAGACTCGGAGGAGAACCTCGGGTCTACAGATCGAGAGAGAGACGACCGTACGGAGGCGTCACCCGCGGAGCCGAATCCTGCCATCCGCTCTGTGTTCACGCAGAAGATGGCGCTCATCAGCAACGGCCTGGCTGCCTACACCTACATCACTGGTAACCTTCACACAACCTTCACACAACCTTCACACAACGCTTCAGCAACCTTTTCGAGCTCCTGAGAAACCGTGTCAGGTTTTAGTCACGTTCTCTCCTTTCGTTCTTCACGAAGTAACGTCACACACTCTGTTGGAGAGCTTTAAGCGTTAATTAGCTGAGTAGATTAGAAAAGGGGGAGGGGATGAAGGGAAGGTGGGCGGAGTTAGGGTGAAGAGGTAGTTGGGGAACTAGTTCCCTGTAGATCGATAGCTCCTGCTCTATTCAATACCTACCGACCTGCCTACCTATCCCTCCTTGTGTGTGTGTGTGTGTGTGTGTGTGTGTGTGTGTGTCCACAGAGCACCCGGAGCGCTGTGCGCTGTACTTCATGTGTGGTGTGTGTGTCGGTCTGTTCCTCACACTCTTCGCGCTGGTGGTGCAGATCTCCTGCAGGACGGAGTGTAAGCAGAAGCGGCAAGCCGTCGCCAAGAAACGGACTCGTCCGGCCGACTCGGACTCGGATTCCGACTCGGATTCGGACTGGGACTCGGGCTCGGACCTGTCGTCACGGCGACGGCGGCGCTTCGAGCGCACCCTAAACACAAACGTGTTCACCTCGGCGGAGGAGCTGGAGCGGGCTCAGCGCCTGGAGGAGCGGGAACGGATCATCCGCGAGATCTGGATGAACGGACAGCCGGACGTCCCAGGAACAAGGAGCCTCAACCGCTACTATTAAACACACACACGTACACACACACACACACACACACACAACATAAACGTGTGGATATTGCTGGGATTTGTAGTGTTCACAAAGTACACGACCAGAAACTGACCTGTACAAGTGCCTGCTAACACTTAACCTTTAGTACCCTGAGGTCAAAGGTCACTCTGATACGACGACCTCCCTGGAGTTTAAAGGACGCTAACAAGCCTGGTGGTGGGCAGCTCAGAAAGGACTAAGCGAGCTCTGAGGAGCTCTGATTGGTCCGTTTCTTCTGTCTGTCAGAACAGGAGGCGGGACTCTAGAGGACAAGACTAAAATTCAGCTACAGGGAGTCTGCAGACTGTGTGAAACAGGAACGTGACGAATTTTACCCATCAGCCCAGGTGACGGTCTCGAAAGCATCACTGAGCGAGTTTGACTTTGTGTGTGTGCGGCTCGCTGGCTCCCTCTACAGGTCGGACTGGAACACACACCTTGAGTGAAATGACACTTTAACTTTAAAAGCAACAACAACACAAAAAAAAACATATCTATCTTTCTATATATACAGAAACGCTTGGAATTCATCTCAGCCCTTATAAAGTCTATATTTTGAATATTTAATATTTTGTGTAATTTCTTCTCTGGATAGTTATGATGTATTTTTATACTGTGGCAGCTCAGGGATGTAATCTGAGTGTTTCCTTGTAAAACAATGCTGAAGATCTAATTCCTGACAAAAAACTAAAAGGAATTAGCGAAACATTTTGAACGGTAAACCTCAAAGAGGTTGTGTTTGTCGCAAGTGTGTGTGTTCGCGCAGGATGTTTTTATGCAAATCAATCAAGTCATGTGCCTTATTCAGAACAGAGGACACGTCACAGTGTCGTAATGCTGCCTAGCTCCGCCCACTTTGGTAGTTGTGGTGTGTTTTGACTCCGTCTCGGTTCCACGTATTCACCTCGCTCAGCCAATGGCCTCATGGTTCTACTGAAACCATGGCAACAGGAATACGATAATTGGTACATGACCACAGACGTGATCGGTCGAGGGTCGGTTGAAGTGACGCGATGTTTGACAAGCGGGTGTAAACACTGCGCAGGGTTAGACGGCGCCACCTCCTGAAATCCATCAGGGATTTTTCCACCTGTCGTCATGGCAACCCGGTTTCTTAGCCGCTCAGTAGCACTCGAGATAAAGTAAAACCTGGCAGAACATCTACAGGAGACGGATTCTAATCTAATCCTGTCACTCAGCTTATAAAGGGGAATATCAGAAGCTGGAGAAATAGCACGTGTAACCACACCCCGTGACGCTCAAGTCTAACTCCGCCCACTGCAACCAGGCCGTGGTGTACAAGGGCGATTAACAGGGTTATGTTCAGGCGCTTTTAATTAGCGTTTTACTCGTTGCATTTCCATTCACATATATAATATTTAAAAATAACTTTAAAGTTAAAAAAAAAAAGTCACATGGTGCAGCTGTATAGATGCATATAGATACTGTATGTGTAACTAAAACACACACAACCAAAGAGGACATTTTGTGTGTTTTAAGGTTGAAGAAAATCACAGAAAACGCCAAAAGCACTTATTAAAGATGAACCCAAACATTTCGTCTATCCGTTAAACTGTGGGGTTTTTTTCTTTGTTTTTTTCGTATACCAGCAAAAAATAAATAAATTAATTAATTAATTAATAATAATTTTAAAAAAAAATATATATATATATATATATATATATATATAATCATGGCACACACTTCCTGTATCATAATATTCCTCACTATAATCATTTCAACATTGTATTTTCGCCTCCGTGTAGTTTACAGAAATTCAAACATCTTTTATTGTTTGTTGCTTTTTTCTGCTTCTTCTTCTCCTTTGTCGTTTAACGTCGGTTGGAATCCAGTAGGTAACATTATCGCCAACTCTTGGTGTCATTCTGCCTCATCTTCCCAGATGATTTTTCAGGCCAGCCTTCCTTAAAATGTCTAATGCATCCTTCTCTTATCCAGAGTCCCGTTGGGTTTTTACGTATTATGATTGGAGTGCTATTAAAGTTTTGCATTTCGATGATCCCAAACCAATCAGCGATGAGCTGTTATGACCTCATGTCACAGGAAGTCCTCCTGGTCTTGAGCTGGAACCTTCGGTACACTACAAGGATGAGCAGACGATGTAGAGAACAGCACAGTTCCCAATGTCATGCTTTTCAGCATCTGAAACTGAAATAACAGACAGGAAATGATGTTTTTACACAGTAAATGTTCACTCGAAAATGTCCGACCCCTTGCACTGCGATGACACCAGCAATCAAAGTATTTTTCTCTTTCCCAGACTGTTTGCTGTAAAAGTAGCGGTTCATTTTCTCTTCATACAGGAAGTACAGACATGAGGAAGGAGCGCTGTACTGTACAGGAGTGTGTGTTAGTCATTTATACCAGCTAGAGCGCACTGGGGAGTCCGAAATAACGTCCAGGGTGTAACTTGTCTGTGTTCTTGCAACCAGTGCCTTACATGCATTAACCAAAATAAATGTTTGGAATAAATTTCAAATAACATTGTTGGTGTCTTATTTTTATTATTATTATTATTGTTATTTTAAAGATAAGCCTGCCCTCTAGTGGTAAAATCCCAAATCACACAACACAGCATAAAGCATCCTGAAGCTGATTTTATTTAGTGTGTTGTTAAAACTTAAATTAAAAACTAATTTAAAACAAACTGGAATCAATGTTGCAGTGTCTCAGTATGATAGAACTTAGTTTTTAATTATCAGGCTGAGTTTAGTGTAATTTTTGGTTGTATTAAACATTTGCTTTAGTATTGTGTCAAAAAAATTGGACTATATTCTAATATCATCAACAATATTTTGTCCCCTTGTCTTATAAAATGAGTGTGTGTGTGTGTGTGTGTTTATATTTATAGCGAGTAAAAAAGAAAGCTGTATTAGCCTCTTGCTAGCCTCCTTCATATTGGAAAGGAACAGCTTTAATTACACCAATGCAAAACTTCAAATTAAATATTTTAAAAAATTATTTGCGTTTATCATTTATATATTTTCACTAAGGCATCTTAAACACTTAAAAAGCAGAAACTTTTTCAAATACTACTAATAAAAACTTTACATCTTTTTTTTTTAGCAAATCTAAAACAATGGCGCCATCTTGGAAAGGTGACCCATCCAAGATGGCGGCGACGTTGACTTGTCCGGTTTCGTCGAACGCATGTATTCTCTACTTCAGTTTAAATTCACCATGGAAACCGTTACCATGGCTACCACGAATAACACAGAGACGCATGCTCAGATAGTGACGTGCATAAAAGAAGGTCTCAAGGGAATCAGGGAACTTTTTTATTTGAAGACAAATTAGTGACTATTTAAAAGTATTTGAGTGAATTATTATTATTATTATTGTTGTTATTAGGTGTATAATAATGTCCGTGAGCAGAGCACGCGAGCTTCCGTTCCTGCCAGGAAACACATTCCGGGACACAACGGTGAGAAACTTTATACACTAAATAACACTAAACAAAAATAATTAAGCGAAAACTAGTCACAGTAATTCGACTTTTATGGAAATATTATGGAAAATAGGAGCTAAAATAATAAAAAAAAAAAAAACACACAAAAAAAACTGAAATTCATATTTCCGATGTTTACGACAGATGATAGAAACATCTATCTTTACGACATCTAAGTTACATTTATGTCATCTACGTTTTAAAACTCCCCTGTGGCAATTCATCTAAAATCCAGCTCACTAAATGTTAACAGTTATCACAAAATCTTACTCGTTAGTATATAGAATGTAAAATGTAAAGTTGATATTGTTGATATTGAAATAACACTATATATATATATATATATATATATATATATAAATCCTTTAAATATACTGTAGTATAGCAAAGTAACGATGATCGGGCCCAAGCACCGTCAAAGGGACCAAGGGACCTGCACCATCAAAAGACAGCACCAGAAGGACAGTGGGCGTAGTGGGTACATGCATTCAAAGGGGAAATGCCAATACCATTATTATGACAAAATATATTATAAAACTATATAATTATATATAACTAAGGAAGTTATTAGCCACTTTTTCACAATAAGTTTAAGGCCTCGCCATGGCTGAACTATTTGAGGTATCAAAAATCTCTTCACAATTTTGCATCCTCAATGTCTTGAGATTGGCCCAGTTTAGTGGCGACTGTATAAATCCCTTAGGAGGAGTATATCAAATTGGGTGCGTTTGGCAAATAACCCCAAATAACTGAATTCCTGTTGAGTCGAGTCTATGTCACGCACAGTGAAAGTTGTTCAGCTTAATGAGATCTAAAGGTCTATCGGGTTTTACATGTACGTGCAAGTACATACTGAGCATGTTAAGACTTCCAAAAAGCCCCGGATGATGTCATAGTGCTTAGGTCCTAATGAGTCTATTTAAGTACATTGTATCTAACTGTAATTCTCATCCTAAGCCTAACCCTAGAGCAGAGGAGCACTGATAGAGGTCTTCATCCCATAAGCTGCTTTTTTGTTATTCACCTAATTCAAGTAGTAATAATCTTCCAACATTCTGCTGAATTTTTATTCAATGATCCCTCCTACGCAGAGGTCAGCCTTCCACAGACCGCAGACTTTATCCTATAAGAACGGTTACGCTCTACCCATCCGGCCCCGAGTGGGGATCGGACAGCAGCCTTTACCCTCGGAAACGCTTCTCCATAACGAGATAAACCAGCTGTCCATCCCAATCTCCATCGTCTCACAAGACACGTCCACAGACACTCCTCCAACCGAGTTCATCCCAGCGCACGTCGCCTATGACAAAAAGGTAACAAACGCTTTTCTATTTTTTACAAAAAGCACTGCGTTACCTGAGGGTAGCCGTCATCATGCGAGAAATTCACACAATCCTGACATATGACCCAAACCTGTTCCCTTCCCCCCACCCCCAGGTTCTACGTTTCTATGGCTACTTCCAGGAGAAGGTGGTGGATTCGCCGGAGGAGAGCTGGCGTGTGCGTCCGGTCGTGTTTTATTACTACCTGGAGGACGACAGCATATGTGTGATGGAGCCGGAGGTGGAAAACTCGGGACTGCCGCAGGGGAAACTGCTCAGACGCCAGCTCCTGCCCAAAAACGAGAACGGAGAACACTACCACTGGAAAGACCTGAACCTGGGGGTGGACCTGTGTGTGTACGGCACCGTGTACAGAATCACAAACTGCGACGGCTTCACCCAGGTACACACACTTCAGATCAAACACATCATGGCAACCTTGTGCTTTCTTAAAAAAGCTTTTGTGTGTGTGTGTGTGTGTGTGTGTGTGTGTGTGTGTGTGTGTGTGTGAGAGAAGGAGTTTATGGACAGTCAGGGGATCATCCTGAACGAACCTGAACAGATCCCCTGTGACCCCTACATGACCCGCCGAGCTCAGGCCGACCGCATTTTCATTACACCGACAGAATACGACCAACTCAAACAGTTCCTCACTATGGACCGCAAGGTAACATACACACACACACACACACACACACACACACACACATACACACACACACACACACACACACACACACACAAATTCATATGTGCTCCTGCAATTAGGTGACTTAACATGTTACAAATCAATTTGAACTCTCGCAAAAACAACTTCTCAAATATTAATAAATAATCAGCACAGCATGAAAAACATCCACTGCAAAAACGAAAAACACTCACCACAACATCAAAAACAACCACCACAACATCAAAAACAACCACCACAACATCGGGAAAACAAAACAGAGCAACATGAAAAACATCCACTGCAAAACGAAAAACACTCACCACAACATCAAAAACAACCACCACAACATCAAAAACAACCACCACAACATCGGGGAAAACAAAACAGAGCAACATCAAAAACAACCACTGCAAAATTACCAACATAAACTACAACCACAACATGAACACAAAAAAACAAAACCACATCATCAGTGGAAACCACAAAAACACCCCCAGCAAAAACAACCACCACAAGAAAAACAACTACACAAACATTAACATCAAAAGCAATAATGCACGGGGCAAAAGCAACCACCAAAACATAAAAAAAACACCACATCATTAAAAACCAACCACTGCATCATCAAAAACAACCACCGTAACCACAAAAACAATCCCATCAAAAAGAACCGCAACATCAAAAACAACCCTATGAAAAAACACCACTGCATCAAAAAACAACCACTGCAATATAAACATCAAAAGCGTCAATGGAAAGGGCAAAAGCAACTATCAAAACATAAAAAACACCACATCATCAAAAACGGTGACTGAAAAATTTACCAACCACCGCAAAATAAACATCTAAAAACAACCACATCAATGGAAACTTGAGAAACAACTCCAGCAAAACATCCACTACAACAACTACAAAAGCAACAACCGTAACAGCAGCTATACAGTAATAACAGCATCATGTGAACCTTTATCACAAGTAAAACACACGTGGATCAACATAAATCATCATTGGCACTGATGCTGCTCCACCAGCGCCCCCTAGAGGCAGCAGAATTAAAGCGCTCATGTCTGTTAAAGCGCATGCATTAGAGAGACGCTGTGTGGAACATGAAAGATGAGAATATGAGCAGCTGTCAGTCTGTGACTCATGAACTGGTAATAATACGAGTTTAATCATGTGTGTGTGTGTGTGTGTGTGTGTGTGTGTAGGTGCTGCGTTTCTTTGCCCTGCTGGAAGACTCAGACTCTCAGTACGTTGAGAAGAGGCGTGTGATCCTGCAGTATTACCTGGCGGACGACTCGGTGGAGATCTGTGAGGTCCACGAGGCCAACAGCGGCAGAGACATGTTTCCCCTGCTGCTGCGGAGACAGAGGATTCCCAAAGACATCAAACCAGACTGCCGTGAGACACACACACACACACACACACACACACACTAGCTCTAATTCAGCCCACACCGAAATCAGAGGAAACCACATCAATCATGACGAGCTCAGAGCATCACACACCATCTCCCACACGACTAACACACACCAGTGTAAAATTGTAATACAACAATGTGCATACACACACACGGTCTAACACACACCAATATAAGGTGCATGCACACACACAAACACACACACACACACACACACACACAAAATCTAACACACACCAATATAGTAATGTGAATGTGCGCGCACACACACACACACACACACACACACACATTATTCTGTTGAAATAATCCTAAATGACTAGTATATTAATAAATAATAATAATAATAATAATAATGTGTACACAAACACACACTAATACAATAAGTTGCTCAAACATATATTTGTAGAACATCATGGACATTTACGATCTAACAGTGTAACACACACCCAAAGAACAATGTGTGCATAAACACACACTAATACACTTATATTATAATGTTCTTGCTCACACACACACACACACACACCTTCATAATCTCTCTCTCTCTCTCTCACACACACACACAGAGTCGTTCCCCAGCTGTGTTCTCGAAGTCTCCCCACATGAAGTCGATGAGTATTACTCTCCAAAGGACTTCCGCCTGGGGGAGACGCTGAGGCTCATGGGAAGGCACTTCCTGCTGTACGATTGTGACGCGTTCACCCGGAAGTACTACGAGCAGCATCACCCCGAGATCCCACTCAAGTCCGTCCTGCCGGAGACGAGGCCCGAGCAGACGTGGACGAGGGTGAGGACGGTGCATGCTTTATAAATATATATATATATATATTTACTTTTTGTGCAAACAACGGTTATAATAGATTGTCTGTCTCCTCACACACACACACACACACACACACACGCGCAGTTGATCCCTCCATACAACGGCTTCGGGTCACTTGAGGACTCGCTCCAGAACTGTCTGACTCTGATTCCTGAGCCGCCCAAGAAAGACCTGATTAAGCTGCTGGAAAATGACCACAAAGTGCTGCGCTATGCTGCCAGGCTGGTGAGAAGACTAACATTAAACACACACACACACACACACACACACACAGGAATTTAGCTTGGCGTTTCACACGGTGTTGAGCTGTCTCTGCTCGCTACAGGACTCTCAGAATCCCCACGACGAAGGCCGTCACTTCATCCTCTTCTACTTCCTGTCTAACAACATGATCAGCATCTTTGAGAAGTCCACGCGCAACTCAGGCTTCATCGGAGGAAGATTCCTGGAGAAGACGCGCGTTCCCAAACCGGGCAGCACCGTGGAAAACCCCGAGTACTACGGCCCGGCCGATTTTGCCATAGGAGCCACGGTGGAGGGTAAAACTCCTGCTTCTGACACGACTTCTAGGTTAATAAGGAATAAAACACTTGAGTTTAGTGCTGTTACAGGAGAACATCATATGGTGGAGTTACTCCTATCATAGTTCCATCAACTTGTTGGTGTTTAGGTGTTTTATTCCTCACATTTATACCACAGTATATGATTGTCAGGCTCTTAATTAATTGTGTGCTTTAATTGTAAGTCTTTAGATGGCGGTTCGTTCTGATGGACGCCGATCAGTACGTACTCAATTACCTGGAGTCGGTGGCAGAACAGGAGCGGATCCCCGAGCAGACCCTCGCATCACTCCGCCAAGCTCTAGGCAAGAACCCAGTCTCGAGCGCAAACCCAGCCCCGGGTACGGACTCTGAATTGATAAAATCCTAACAAACGCCGCCAGACAGTAGAGTCTTCAATCCATGATGTCTGACTCACACGTTGTCTTTTCAGATCCAGATCGGACGCACTCGTCCTGAATCCTCATCCTGTAACTACGTCGTCCTCTGACCTCCAGTGGTGTGAATTCTCTCGTATTCTTCTCTACATCCAGTAGTATCAGGGATGGAGGAAGACATTTATCATCTAGACTGTTTTCTGTCCCAGCTCCTAGATGGTGGTTCTCTAGATGTTCGTACAGCCGAGTCGCTGGCATTTGGACACGAGTCATTTGAGACACAACCCCAAGAGTGTCCCTCAAATGCCGTAAACGTAAATGAAAATGAAATGTGTATCATGTTTTCTCCAGTATGTTTCAACAAACTGTCTTGAGTTTTTCCATTGAAGCTCTAGAAATATGCATGTAGAGGAAATAAAGCCACTCTGCTTGTGATCTGCAGGTTGTTCTTTACTATATCAAACGAGTAATTAATGTAAGGAATAAAATGGATACAGTGGGAGGGTTGAGTCAGGAAGGCCATCCGATGTAAAGTCTGCGCCAAGCTTGTGTGCGGATCGGATGGTCCGCTCTGGTGACCCCGTCCATGGAGTAGCTAAAAGACCAACAACAACAATGAACCAAGTGGATAAATAGCTAGGAGCAGGGGTAGCTCGGTGGTCAAGGTCCCCGTTTTGAGCCGTGATTCCACCGGGCTGCCACTGATGAGCAACGTCCTTCACGCCCAAGTGCTCAAATACAATTGGGTATCAAACTGGCAACCCGACCCCATGAGAACTGCCACAGAAATGACGGATATGCTATACCTCCAGGGTGGGGAGTACCCGTCACCTGAAGGGTCGGATGGCACGTAGACGTACCCTTTTACCTTTTCAATAAACAGCAAGTTCAGTTTGTTCTGATACAGTAATCAGATCTGGTGCTGTAACAGGGAACCCCGTTATTTTGTTTTATAATAATACTCGTTCTCACTTACTTTACAGCAGCTAGAAACAGTTGCTTCTGACCAATCAGAATCGGGAATTCAACAGCTCAGAAATCTGAAGGTTTGAATTATTGACTGTATAAAAAGAACTGGAGGTCAAACCCAGAGGGTGGCGATTATGCAGCGTAGTGGAGGCCAACCGCTGGTAAACACCCAAGCAGACCAAGAACTGGACAAAACCCTCTGTGATGTCACCTGTAGGGTTTCTGAAGCTCAAATTTGGGTGCTCTGGTCGTCGCCATCTTGGCAGAAGCTGACCAGACCTAAACCCCAGTCAACCCATAAACGGGCAAAGGGGCAGAACGTGCAGAGCCTGGCTGTTGCATGGAACACGCCTATCTAACTCAGTTACCACCCACATGCTAGCAAAGTTAACTTTAGCTTATCTAAAATGCTATGCTGAATAACGCAAACTTATATGCGAATGCATTTGATTGAACTCCATCATTCATCCATCATTCCAACCATAGCTGGTTAGCTAAAATGATGCGTAACAGATTGACACTGTCGCTCAAATCAGCCACGCCCCTAAATATATAATTTTATGGTTTAATTAAATTCTAGTGGTCATTTGATGAACTGCATGTCAATTTAAACAGCACCTATTCGAGATCTGATACGTCAGGAACATTTAAACAAAGGCAGAAATTCAACATAACCTGCCGTGGAGCTGTTTAAATGCAATACAGGGTACACATTGTTCACGACTGCATTGTTCAGAACAATGAAGTGTGGATGTCGTCGGCTCGTGTGTTTGGAAATCTTCCACAGTCAGAGCTCGGTTTCCCGAAGACGATCCTTTTGTCTCTGTTCAAAGCCGCGGATCTTAATATAACACTTCCGTCACTAAGGCAGCGAGTTTCATTTTCCACCAACACAAACCAGCCGTGCATCTGCATCAGATTTAAAAAGCAACTCATTGCCTCATCTTAGATTCTGATTGGTCTATAGGTTCTTCATTAGTTTTCTATAACAGTATATTAATGTTACATATTAACGGCTCGTTCACAAGGACTTGCATGGCGAATGCTTCGTCTTAACTTTAACGGTTATTTAACAACTAATAGAAGGAGTCTCCAGTGTCAGAGTTGGGCTCTTCAGGACAGTGGGAATATTTTTTTCAAATCGCTCAGTATCTACACACAGCACAGACACACTCGTATAGAAAACGATTGCACATGAGACATTGTGTACATCTCTTTATTGCACGACGGTACCTCGGCCTCACAAATTCTTGACTGAACTGAAATTTTGCAAGAAATGTGCCTCAGCATATGAAGCATTTCTGGAATACGAGCGACTGAACCGAGTCGAACTGAATGTCGGATAAGTTGTGCCTACCCCTGGGAGCCGTTCAAAACTTCAGTGGAAACCCAAGCAGATTTTTTGCATTTTGTGTAAGATTTAGTGAAGACATAACATTCCAGGGACCCATGGTGCTATCAAGGACGCTAGCAAGTCGAAAACGGAGCCGCTTTCAGTTTGGTTTTTAAAGCAGCCAGTGCCAAGAGAAATCATAAATTAAGGTTAAGGAAGGTTTAATGTTTATTTCATATTTTACTTCATTACATGTCAAATCTAAATTTTAATTGTTTTTATATGCAAAAAATGATTATAGTGTTGGAAATTGGTAATATTTTTACCTGGCTGGAACGGATTATCTGCGTTTACATTATTTCCTATGGGATAATTCGTTTCACAATACAAAATTTCACCTTAAGAACTCGCCTCCAGAACCGATTAAATTCGCATGCCGAGGTACCGTTCTCCTAAGACCACAATTTACAATATTAATTTCAGTTTTTTTTCAAACACCATCACATCCATTCACAAGACACTCGAGATGTTGTCACGGTAATAAAACTCCAACACTTCTGGGTTTTTCCCCTCATGTTTATTTTTAACTTCATAGAGAATCAGCTTTTAAACAAACAGCTTGAATGGAAATCCCAAATTAGTCTTTGGAAAAACAATAAACGTCCCGTGCTGTAGTGTTCGGGTTCCGCGTTTGACAGCTTGATTAAGGGGCGGAGTCTGTGCTCCTGAGGGAAAAAAATATATATATCACAATGAACCAATCAGAACGCAGATGCGTCTATAAGGAAGTCTTCAGGAACCTCTGGTTTCATCCAAACTTAAAAGGAAGCACCGTGTGTCATGCACATCCCACAATCCTGAACTATTTGGTTTACACAAGAAGCTCAAGAATTTCTTAACATAAGAAGCTCAAGAATTTCTAAGAATTTCCTAAAGCGTGATTGAGAAACAGCCGTGACATACAAGAACCCACTCCTCTCCCTTATAACACAAAAAACCTCCCTAAACACCTTCACAGGCAGTTTGTGTGTGTGTGTGTGTGTGTGTGTGTATGTGTGTGTGTGTGTGTGTGTGTGACCTGCACGCTGGATGTCCTTCGCAGGCCACCGTGGGCCCGTGTTATCACCTTCCCCAGGGCTGGCTGATACAGTACTGACAACAAGAAAAAAAACATGGCTTTCCAACGACAGAGATAAAGAAGCTACGGGTCGCTGCGAAGCGGCAGAGGAAAGAGAAATCGCGACTAGAAATTAATCGAAAAAAAGCTATAACACAATACTGATAATGACGACGTACAAAAAGGAAAAGAAAAACAAACAAACAAAAAAAAAGGAACGAGCGGACGTAGGTGGATTCTTTTTCCTCCCCCTGAGGGCGCCAACACTTTTGGATGGCGAGTCCTCTATGGAATGTCGTAGCACCCTCGTGATCGATGTCGATCCGAACAGGAAGTGGGTGACCTGCTTCCTGTTTCTGTCTCTTACAAAATATATAATATGTAGGGGGCGGGGTTATGGAGAGGGGGCGGGGTTAAGGGGCTTTGAGCTTCTTCAGTCGAGGCGAGGTTCCGTTCTCTACCTTGAGCGCGCCGTTCTCATGGTGACCAGCTGCAACACACACACAAACACAGATCAGGTTAGAATGCGGGTATTGTTTGCTTGTGTGGTGTAACAGAACCGTGTGTGTGTGTGTGTGTGTCGTTGACATTTAAATACAATGTCAATACACACTGTATTCTTCCTCATCAACAAGTAAGAGTCATGTTTCTCCATCTCTCACACACACAGACACACACTGAACAGTAGGAGGAGGAGCTCTGTGCATGTGTGTGTGTGTGTGTGTGTGTGTGTGTGTGAGGATATCAAAAGCTTTCAAAGCTAATTCAGCTGTATACATCAACTACAATGTAACACCGGTTAGATGTATTAAAGGCCGAGTCAGAAATGATCTGCACTCTGGTTATATTAGAGCTTCTGTTTATTTTCTCACATCTGTTTTTCATCAGCGCTTTCTGTTTAACGTCTCTCCAGTCCAGGTGTGAACGTGTTGCATCAGTTCATTTGTAACTCTGGTGCGAATACAAATAAATAAAGAGGATTCCCCGCTTGCGATCTGCACGAAAGAAGCGCAGCGTGCAGCGATTCCGAGGGTGAACCTGCTGCTGAAACGACTCCCAGAAGAGCGTAAACAGGATTGTACAGGAAGGTGAAAGTTTTCCGCTTAAAGAGAATCGTTACCGGCGACGAGACACGGATTCATCACTACGAGTCTGAGAGTCTGGAACGTAAAACATCCTCGATCACCGACCGAGAAAAAGTTCAAAAGTCGACCAGCAGATGGAAAATTCATCAATGCTTAACAGTTTTCTGGGATTCTCACCACAAAGGCCAGAAGTATTCAAAAAGGTTCAACAATAAAAAAAGGTTCAACAATAAACAGTGTTCGTTACAGTGAGACGCTTATTGAAGCGCTGAAGACTAAACTTCGGATTAAATGCAGAGGACGGATATCCGAGGACGTCCTGATCTCACGGGACGATGCACGTCTGCACACACCGTCCACTTGGTTTTTAAGAGGTCCTCACTATAGTCCTGATCTCACTCCATCAGACTTTCACCTGTTTGGTCCCCTGGAAGCTGAACTACGAGAGCGAAGATTCACTTCCGATGAAGAAGTGAAGACAGCGGTGCATTTCTGGCTCGCAGCTCAGCCTAAAACGGTTTTTAATAAGAGAACACGAACGCTTGTGGACAGAGAGACAAAGGAGATTGTGTGAAAAAGTTGTGTGTTTGACATCTTGTACATTCACTTACACACTGAAAATATTGGATATAATTGTAAACATCGGTATCTGGTGCGCTGCAGTGTCTATTTTTTGTACACGCAAGATAATTCAGCTATTTTGTTCGCATCTACGGATGTTCGTAGAACATGAATATGCATGAAAGTTTGTAACTCGAAAATGTTCCCAAGTCGGGGACTTGCTGTAATTAAAATAAATTCTACAGGCAGAGTGAGGATCATTTTTGACTCACCCTCGCAGAACCCGACAGTGTAGACAAATCTCACAGTGCACGTGAGAGTGTGTAGAAGCAAACGTGTGCATGTACCTGCGTCGCGTTTGACTGCGCGTGAAGTCTGTTTAGCCGCTGCTCTCTTTCTCGCCTGCTCCAGCCTGAACTCTCGCGTGCGTCTCAGCTGGAAACAGAAAAACTTCCACAGCAGCCATGACTGCGTCGAGCACACCAGGAACAGCACCAGGAGTCTAAACACACACACACACACAAACTGGATCAGCATGTGATGGAATACAGATGTTCAAGTCAAACTGGGACTTTTCGTCCAAGTCGTTCCTCTGAGCCAGACATCATGTTGTATTTACAGCTACAGCGCTAACTAGCTTCTAACACAAGGCTGAATCCCAAACCCCTCTCTAACCCCTGATCAAGGGCACTACTTAGTGTGTGGAACAAGGGATTGTACACCCTATATAGTGCACTAGCTTTCCATTTAACAACTGGTTAAATAAAAAGAAACAAATCATAATCTGTTGATAATAAATAGTGTTTGTTGTTGTATAAAAGCGATATCACACTATCAGTCGTGCTGTTGTGCTGAATATCAGAACGGCTGTGACATCCTCAGTACTCAGGCTACGCCGTGATGATATTCAGTACAACGGCATGACCGAGAGTGTGATGCCGCTTAAATAAAGGTAGTTTTCAGTTCTTTCATCCGCAATTAAAAGTCCCGGATCGATTTGAACAAACGTAACATTGATATTTTCTAAGGAGTTGAAAAAACTAAACTAAATGATATGTACCAGGATGTGTAAATTTACAGTTAAAGTCACACATGCTGGTACATATCTAAAGTTTTTTGTTAAGGCGTAACTCGTAATTTCCGACCTCAATCTAGGAAAAAGAAAAAAAAAAAAAAAACACAGACAGCTTCATCCCCAACCTGGAATTCATCCTCAGGAACTTTTTACACAGCCGGTGTGAGGACAGAAAACGTACATGTGTGTGTGTGTGTGTGTGTTACCTGATAGGCAGTGTGTTGAAGTTTCCAGCTTCCCAGTCGAGTGCCTGGTTCTCAGATCGCGCCAAACCGAAACCCACCGACAGGAACATCAGCGTCAGAGACACCATACGGGTCAAAACAAACCCCACTGACCACAGATCAAACCTACACACACATACACAAGTTTAAAAACAATCCTGCACAGGCGTGACATTATTACACTCTGTGTGTGTGTGTGTGTGTTACATTTTATGGTGCGTCTCGTCGGTAAAGTAGATGAGTCTGGACAGGTGGAACCCTGTCTCTGAGACGTACTGCAGGAAGAGTAGGACCACGCCTATACGTGTCAGACTGCACACACACACACACACACATCATAAGTACACTGCAGGAAATGAAACGCACTCCAGACCCGCCGCACTAAACGTGTTCACTCACTTTAATAAATACGCAGCCAGGATGTGAGACAGGTACAGGCAGATATACTGCAGCTGACGAGCGATCTCTTCCTGCAACACACACACACACACACACACACAATATAAATCACCACTCCTGTCCTCGTTCACACGCATCTCCCTCTTGTCTCTGGTCTCTCACCTTGCGCACTTTCTGGAAGTAGAGCTCAGGCAGAGCGTGGAGCCAATACGCCAACTGGGTCAGATAGAAAAACTTCACCTGGAACCTGAGAGACAGAGAGAGACAGAGACAGAGAGACGGACGGCGAGAGAGACGGCAAGAGAGACAGAGAGAGACGGAAAGAGAGAGAGAGAAAGACGGACAGAGAGAGAGAGAGATGATTAGAAACACAGAAGGAAAACTCCAAAGATCAAGGGATTTTGTTGATTAAATAGTTACGACTTATTACTGATAAGAGGTCCGTTCGACTCAAACCGGGACTCTTGATTGATCACAGTTCTGAGAGTAAAAACTCCCTTTATTTCTCTATAGAATCCACTGCTACCACTGAAGAACCTGTAGCGCTGCATTTGTTACCGCATTTATGTGGGAAAAGTCTGTGATTTGGTCAAATGTTTGTTTGAGTCAAAGCGGGACTTTTGATTGTGCAGAATAACAGAACACGGTTGTTTGCCAGCGTTTCACTGGTGCTTGGACACCATCGAGGTAGAGGAGGCCAGAGTTTCAGATGTGCATTCCATCAGTGGAACGGTGTGAAGCAGTTCGAGTGCGTGTGCGTGTGTGTGTATGTGTGTGTGTGTGTGTATACCGCAGGTGGACATGAGGGTAGTTCTCCCACAGGCTGCTTGGATGCAGAAGATATCCCTCCTGCAAAAGATAAGAAAAATAATTAATTACACACACATACAAATATACAGTTATAGATGGACAGATAGATGGACAGAAAGCCCGTCTTAGTGTCTTACAGTAGCGAGAACGTATAGACTCCAGACACTGGAGACGAGGTAGAACACACACAGCTGTCCGGACTCGTTAAACTTGGTGTTCTTGCTCTTGGAAAGGTGAAGACGCCGGTTCACTTTCTGTACGTGACAAACGAACAGCACGCAGTTACGGGTTGAAAAGGACTACGTTACCCATGATGCATGTGGTGTTGTGGCGTAACTCACGTCCAGGATGTACTCCTGCACCACGGCGTGGAGGATGATGGTGATGAAGAGATAGAAGAGGACGGTGGCGCAGTCCTTCCAGCCGTAGTGGTACAGTGTCAGATCTCCGTCTAAAACACACACACACACACACACACACACACACACACACACACACTCGATCAGTACAACTCGTGGTATAAAAGTAATGAAGCGTGTGTGTGCGTGTGTTACCTGGTGTCACTGTACTGATGTTGTACTGTGGTTGAATAAAGAGAATAGCGGTTTTCGCCGTGGCCTGTTGGAATCAAACAGAAACGCTGTAAAGTCTACGATTGTCGTTATTTCTTCATTACAAATGTCACAACATCATATCATTACATCATCCACACCGTGAGGGTTTTAATAGAGCGTGATGATGAAATACATTTTTTTTTCTTTTGAGGAGCGAGTGGTGTGCGTTCTCAACATTTAGAGGTTACAAAACTTCTCAGAAAACTGACCGGGCTGCTGTGGGTTCGTTTTTTTTTTTTTTTCTTAAACCACACATTTGCAATCATGATGAGTTGCCATAGAAACCGTAACCTCCGAAAGAAACCGAGAAAGAGAAGTTAGCATGCTTCACTAATCCGAGCCGTTATGCTAATCATCACAGTGCTGAAGTCATAGCGCAGGATTAACTCCTTCTGTGCTGGGTGTCAAAACTTCTACAGCTCAGGATTAAATGATCCAGGGACAGAGGAGTGAACCGATAAGTGCTAGATGTACTCGAAACCGTGGATTAAATCAGTAACTCGTGAAAGTTTCCCACACCCAAGTCTAAATCCACATCTGAATTTAAGCCATTAGCGGTAAGGTAAAATAAACCACGGGTTAATCCAGCAATTACACCGTTTTGTTCATCTATATGCTGTTAAATTAATCATAAACCTTGGATTTAAGTTTTGCATTAAGTCATATCTAAAGTAGAATGTTGGATATGGGTTAAACAGACAATTTTAGATTACATTAATGATTTAATCGGCTTTAATCTGACAATAGTCCATAATGCTGGCAATAACCAGTGGATTAAAATATAGATAAATGTTATGTAACGCATATAGTGATAGATCAGGCCATTTATTAAGTGATGGATTAACCCCTAAACATTCTGGATTAAACACAATAGTGCCAGATTAACACAAAGTGTTAAATTAACCCCAACAGCACTGCATTGTGTGTACAAATGTTGAATACGGTCTCGTGAATTCTGAATTGAAACGAAGTGTGGGATTAATCTCAACAGTGCTGTAATAACTAATAAAAGTGTTGCATTAACCCCTACAGTGGTAGTTTAAAGGCATAAAAGTGTCGTATTAACCCTAAAATTCCTGGGTTAATCCCTAAAAATGTTGGATTAACCTTGACGGTGCCAGACTAACCCATAAAGTGTTGGATTAACCCCTAACAATGCTAGACTAATCCTGACGGTGTTGGACTAACTCCTAAATATGTTGTATTAACCCCAACAGTGTAGGACTAAGCAATAAAGAGCCAGACTGACCCATAAACAGCTGGAACTGCTGGATTAACCAATAACAATGTTGGATTAACCCAAACAGTGCTGAACTAACCCAGAACAGTGTTGGATTAACCCCAATACCGCTGGGCTAGTCCCTAAAAGTGCTGGATTAACCTGTGACAGTGCTGGATTAAACCATAAAGCATTGGAATAACCCCAACTGTTCTGGATTAACCCCTAAAAGCATTGGAATAACCCCTAAAAGCGTTGGCATAACCCCTAAAAGCGCTGGATTATACCATAAAAGCGCTGGATTATACCATAAAAGCGCTGGATTAACCCCTAAAAGCGCTGGATTAACCCCTAAAAGCGCTGGATTAAGCGTTGGATTATACCATAAAGCGTTGGATTATACCATAATGCGTTGGATTAACCCCTAAAAGCATTGGATTAACCCCTAAAAGCGCTGGATTAACCCCTAAAAGCGCTGGATTAACCCCTAAAAGCGCTGGATTATACCATAAAGCGTTGGATTATCCCCTAAAAACGTTGGATTATCCCCTAAAAGCGTTGGATTATCCCCTAAAAGCGCTGGATTATCCCCTAAAAGCGCTGGATTAACCACATAAAGAGCCAGATTGACCTATAAACAGCTGGATTAACCCCTAAAAAGCCAAATTATGCCATAGAGAGCTGGGTTTAACCATAACCAGCTGGATTAACCCATGTGTGCAGAGGGTCAGATTACATCGAGTTTAATGGCTTTAGCTTGTAGCTCTCTAACTGTCCTGTAGGGGTTAATTTAACTGCTTTGGGATTTAGTGGTCTAATCCTGTGTGAGTGCAGAGAGACATGTGTGTTGCAGGAGAGATGATTTCCAGGGGCAGAAGGGGGAGATGAAGCTGAGCAGGAGGAGCCCATCCTACTAAACGGAGACGTGGCACTTCTAATCTGCCCTGAGCTCCGGGGGATCCGACCAGCACACGGAACACTACAACAACTTTAATATGGAAAGAAAAGTAAAGAAATGAAGAAAGAAAGACTGATGTGATGAAGTTTCATGTGTTTTTGGTGTGACGGTGCTGAACTGAGTGAAGCTCAGATTACACCACTGATAACTCGGGCTTTAGTACAAATCTGATCCGAAACACCGAGCTGGAGATGTTTAACCAGGACGGTCATCTGATTTCATGTGATTATATAATAATAATAATAATAAAACAGTGTGAGAGGAGGGAGAGAGAGAGAGAGAGAGAGAGAGAGCGGTGCAGATCACAGAGAAAAAGTTACACAAGTTACCAACTGCCAGGATTTATTACTACATTGTTGCCTTGAAGATCAAAGAGAACAGATATATAAAGGAAAAAAGGAGAAAATCTGTGTGTGTTTTTGCAACATACCTCAAACATCAGGCCAATTAGAAGGAAGATGACCAGACTGAACACAATGTCGGCGTGGTTCTGAATTAAAAACTCCTGACTAAAGAAAGGATAGCTCTTATTTCTCCTCCGAAAAGCCATTTCAATCCCGTCGTCCCTTTTTAATTCTTTGACTTCTGCTTTTCTTGTGACTCCTTGTTTTTCCTGCTCCGGCTCGGAAGAAAAAAAAAAAAAAAAGACGGAAAAAAAGTTCAGTTTGCAACAAAGTTAACTTTCTGAGCGCAGTGCGCATGCGCGGCTCTTAAAGGGAGCGCGCGAGACATTCCTCAGTGCGGAAAAGGTGACGTCAGCGCAAATTTGCAATAAAATAAAATAAAATAATAATAATTAAAGAGGATTTTTTTTCCAGTCAGGAGTGAATAATCAGTTCTGTGTGAAAACGTGACATTTCAAACATGTTTATGTAAAGACTAAGACACTAAAAGTAGAATAAAGTAGATTCAGTACATCATTTCTAGGGATTTGTCGCCTACTTTAAGTTCAGACTTTATTCGTCACATAGATATTACTGCACATTATTCTTCACATTATCCAAACTCTGTTAGTATGACGTGGTCAGAGCGCAGGGTCTGCCATTATAAAGCACCCACACAGGGTTAAGGGCCTCACTTAAGGGCCCAACAGGGGCAACCTGGGGCTCGAACCACCGACCTTCAAACACAAACAGAACCAGAGCCTTAACACACTGAGCCACCACTATAATGTGTGTGTGTATATATATATTTACACACTACAGGCAATTTGGGAACGCCAATGGTCTTTGGATGGTGGGAAGAAAACAGAGTACACGGAAGAAATCCACCAAGCACAGGGAGAACATGCAAACTCCATACCCATAGAGACAGGAATCGAGCCTGGACCCAGGAGGTGCAAGGCGACAGTACTAACCACTACGCCACCATCCCGCCACCTTTTAATCAATTTGATTCATTTGATCCACACTACTATGAATTTGATCTACAATACTAGCTCTTCACTCCCCATGTGCATCAGTGAGCCTTGGCCACCCATCACCACTGGATTACTTTTGGTATGTTCTGATCACTGCAGACCGGGAACATCACAGTGTCCTGCAGTCCTGCAGTGGTGGAGTTGCTCTGACCCAGTCCTCTAACCATCACAATTTGCCCTTGTCAAAGTCACTCAAATCCTTACGCTTGACCATTTTTTTTTCTGCTTCCAACACATTCAACTTCAGGAAAAAGGTTCACTTGCTGCCTAATATATCCCACCCACTTCCAGTCAGCACTGGAATGAGATATTGTTATATAGCTACTATGAGAAGGACCAGGCTGCAAAAAGTGTTCATTTATATTGTAAAGTTGGATAATTTAACATGGGGCTCAATGGGGATTGACTCACTTTTGGAGCCAGCTCCTAATGGTCATTCCAGGAACTGCATGTTTGAGCACTTCTTGTGTTCCGGCATCATTTTTCAGAACCAGATTTTGACGAAGCAGAAATTCCTTTTTTGTGCGAGTACAGGGACAGGTTTTTACTCCAGAAGCCCATTTTTATGCCCAGATGCCAAGCTAAAAAAATTAAGATCTACATACATAAGGGAGTGAAGCATGGTGGTGGCGGCATCAGATTGCACAATACCCTTAGTCTCTGCGTTGTTTCTTTGGAAAGAATCCACGACTATTCTTTCTTTACTGTATCTTTACACTTTGTACATTAAATTTTTTCATTGAAATGAATTAGAGTACAGGAATTACAAGTTCCCATTTTCCCCCGCATTTTTTATTCTTTTATTTTCCTACAACATCCATCTTAACATGCCTTGGATGTAGTTCAAAATCGAGGAAAACAGCTAGATTGTGTAACAGGAAGTTTAAAAAAAAAAGAACAACACTGGGAAAAAAACACTCCGAGTGTGCTGACGCATCATGTTCTGAGGACTGTGTTTGTGGTGTCGCAACAGTGCAGCCAAGGGGCACCGTAGAAGGGGGGGGGGAATCCCTAAAAAATCCAGACAGGAGCCCTGGAGAGAGATCAGCTACAGTGGTCTGGAGAAAATCAGCAACACGCAATGCACAATAAGAACAACATGGTCACATGCTGTGCATTGTATTAGCATGTAGAGTGATATTTTACAGTATATACATTATTACAGTGCTGTGAAAAAGTTTTTTTTCCAGATTTTTTTCTGTATTTGTCACATTTAAATGATTCATAACATCAAATTTTAATATTACACAAAGAAATATCAAGTCGATACAACATGCAGTTTTTAAATTATTCATTTATTTTGGGGAAAAAAGCTGTCCAAACCTGCCCAGAACTATGTGAAAGACTAATTGCTCTCTTTGCTAAATCATGAATGAACTGTGATTAACCACATTCTTTGAGACATTAAAAGGAGTTAAATTGCACTTGCCACATCCAGGCCTGATTACTGTCAGACCTGTTCAATCAAGAAATCGCTTCTGACAAAGTCAAGCACTTTAAAATCCTGAATGTCCGTTCAGTTTCTAACCTTAAGCTCGAGTGCACTTGCGTTATGCAGCAGGACAATGATCTGAAATACAAAATTACAAAAAAATAAAATAAAATATGAAGGTTTTAGAGTCAAAAGTCCGGTATGAAAATCCGAACAGGCCATTCATACTCAAAAACCCTCCAGTGTGGCCGAATTAAAACCATTCTGCAAAGAAGAGTGGAGTAAAAGTCGTCCACAGCGATGTGGCCAGTTTTCACAAATGCTCGATGTTATTAGGGTTTGGGGGCGATTACTTTTTCACATAGGGCCAGGCAGGTTTGGACACTTCTTTTTCCCTTAATAAATGAAATCATCGTTTCAAACCTGCATTTTATATTTACTCTGGTTATCTTTGTGCATTATTACAATTTGTTTCATGATCTGAATAATTTAATGGAAAAACTATGCAAAAAAAAAAAAAAAAAAAGAAAACTCTGGAAGGGGCAAATACTTTTTCACAAGACTGTACATACTGTAAATATGTTTAGAATGTAACCCTCGCCCGGCCAGGCTTGATTCCCGTCTCTGTGTGCATGGAGTTTGCATGTTCTCCCCGTGCTTGGTGGGTTTCCTCCGGTTTCCTCCCACAGT
>JAQMYJ010000012.1:35992440-36014203 GCA_030014305.1 Clarias laeviceps | reverse complement strand
TTGTATATCTTTACAATATATATGTACTGTATATATATTGTAAAGATATACAATAAATATTTAATTATTTGTCTGCATATTTTGCATATTAATTAATTGCGAATGTAATTCAGAAGTAATTAAAAACGAAATTAAGACCTAAACATGTCTATATTTCCTGCGTGGTTCTTCCTTACTTATTAGAATTAATGTTTTTTTTTCTTTTTATCTTTATCTCCCAGCAATAATTTGCCTTTGCCTATGTAATAACAATTCTGTTAAAACAAACTGAAAAAAATCAGTAGAATGTGATTTCTCCTAATAAAGGTGACAAAAAGTGACCTACAGCTAATATCAGGAGGATTTAACTCGCAGTGTAATCCTAATACTTTTAAAAATAATGGCTAAATTTATTTTTTAAAAATCAAACTTTCACATATTCTAATAGGATTTCATAAAATCTAACCATACGCAGTCACAAACACTGCTGATGATTTCCTGAGCCTTTACTGTAGGAGTGTCTAAAAATAGAACGCCACGTATGGTAACCATGGTAACGTACGCCTCTACGTAGGCGTCGTGACGTAAGGCGGAAGTATGGAGGGAACATAAAGGCGCTGATCTGTGTTTTGCATTTTGTTTTCACGGATGCGTTATTTTCCCTAATGACTATATAATATTTAAGGGGAAAAAAACATAGAAAGTCATCAAAAACATCCAAAGGGGCGTGGCACAAGTTTCTGGGCTTTAAACATGAATCCAGTCACGTGTTTATATCTGCATAAAAAGCAAACAATCAATCAATCAAACGAACAAACAAACAAAATAACTATAATATATAACAACTAACTAGCTAAACCACGCTCATCCTCAGATCTTATGTTTAAGGAGTCACAGTTTCAATACAATAAACATTAATGGTTAAAATAACTACAAACAAGCTTTTAATAAATGTAAAAAAAAATACAAACATTTTGTTAGAAAATAGTCTAAGGCTAGTCATTAGTAATAATGAGTAAAAAATAATAAGTAAAATAAGTAAAAAAATTATTATTGTTGTAACAGATGTTTTCTAATATAAATGATAATGTAATAATAATAATAATAAAATTAAAATTAAATTATTATTATTAATTATTATTAATTAATAATTAATAATAATAATAATAATAATAATAATAATAATAATAATAATTTTGTTAATAATAAAATATATAATGCATAATTACTTATCTGAACTACCATTATTTTCTTTCACTTGGAATACAAAATTTTATTTGATCAGTGATGTGACTATTCTGCAATTGTTAAGATATAATGTTATATTCACTAATGGATTTCGAGATTATGAAATGTGATTAAATGTAGTGTATACAAAAATATAATATATTCTGTAAGTGCTCATACACTATAAAATATGGCACTGGGCAAAAGTCTTAGGCACATACAAAGAAATAATGTAAATCTGTAAAGATGGTTTTGAAAAATTGTGATAAACCTTGATGTATTAAAAAGCTAATAGCAGTAATAAACTAAATGATGTCAATATTTGGTGATTTCTGCATTTTGTGGTTTTAAAATAGTGATGAGTAGACTCAGGTAGACTATTTGCACTGTTTTTTTTTTGTGTGTTTTTTTTAAATTTTATATCTGTATAATTGTCTTGTATGTGATATGTTCATTCCTTTACTGATATAAAAACAATTTTATTTAACTTTTTTGGTAATGTTTAGAAATATAAATCTGTTTTATATTGCTTAATAATGCAGAAATCATAAAAAAGAAACATTAATAAAATTATGCTAAAATACACAGACAACATAACACTTCTGCACAATACTGTAATTATTCATTTAAATAAATAAATAAATAAATAAATAACCATTTTTGCCATTCATACATCTGTGATATTATCATTTTAAAAATCTGCACTTCTTCTTAACAACCAATATGTTTATATAGTATTCATGGCAAAATCTTCAAAAACATGTAAAAACTGGATTGGTAATAATTAGCCACATTTAATTGGTTGTCAAAAAAATTACCAACTAAGGGGGGTATGGAGAGAGAGAGAGAGAGAGAGAGAGAGAGAGAGAGCATGTGCTTGTGTTTATTAAGTTTACTTATTAAATACTTAGCATTATTAAACTTCAGTATTTTTTTAAATAAAATGCATTTGTTACATAACGGTTTATTTAATTAGAGCTGATTTAACACTGCATTACATTATAACACTGCAATATTATAAAGTGTCCATGTAGACGTTCTAATTGTTTTTATTTCAGTCACACATCATCATGCAAACAATATAAAAAAATACATATACACTGATAACAAATCATGTTATTAATTTTTATCATGTATATTTTAAGTGATTGTAATAGGCTATATTTCATTTCAATACAGTAGTTTGCTTGTATTTTCCCTCTGGTAGATGTAACTCTGAGGCAGGATACAGCTTAAAGATTTCATACACTTCTATTTTTAATCATTATGCTTGTTTTTTTTATTTTATTAAATACAAATTTTCAGTGTTCTTCTTAACTGTAGCTAAAGATAACGCAAATCAAGACATGTAGGCATACAGTAGAAGATATGATAAAACTATTATGTCAGGATAAGTGACATGTATCATAGATTTGCTAACAAACTGCCAACAAGGTCGTTAAAATAGTAAAAATCCAAAATGAAAAAACAGATATTGGCTGATTATTATCATTAAAATTTACAACAGTGAAAAGAAACAAACCCTACAAAACATTACAAATTTGAATGATTCAATGCACAGTTGCAACAGTGTTTTTGTGTTATAAACACACTGATGATATGGCTTACATCTTCGTCTACAGATGATATATTTTTGTTCCTTTATTTTAAGCTTATTTAATTCATTGCTAATTCCTATCCACCAGCTAGATTAGCTAGCTCTCTCCTACTGCATGAGAGGTTTAAAACAAGAAGACAAGTTATTATAATTATTTTTTTTTTTTTAGAGATTTTCACTTCAACCAAAATTTTCTTCTTGTTTTAAATGTTCCAGTCTTTTTTGCAAAATTTTAGTTCAGTTCACATGTATTATCATACATATTTCAGTTGTAAATATATTAGCGAGTGTTCTGGCCAGTGACTTAATTCAAAGTGTCATCAGGTTGATTGAGAAAGTTCGCAACAAATTTTAGGTGTAAAAGGACCGTTCTTCCTCTTTAGCCTCAAACAGAGGGATGAAAAAAACTCCTTTGAAAAAGTTGCATGTCAAATATGAATTGTAACAAAGCAACAGTCTACCAAAATATGTTTTGACTCTTGGTCTTTAGATACAAAGTTAGTACCAGACATGTGAAACTTAAGAGAAAAAATCCAATAAAAAAATGGAAAATTTCATATTTTACCTATTTAAAAGAAAATCACATTTTTTAAATCGATCCCAATGTCTTTTTGGCCTGATTAATACGTTAACATACACAATTTGGGGATTCTATTGTTAGTGAAATGTAAATATCTTTAAAGAAGTGCTTTTAGAGATTCCTTCAATAGTTATTGTTAAATAGTTTTTGAAAGAAGTTCTACTTAAAACGCTCTATGAGAGAGAAATGCTTTATATTCCACACAGTACTTTTAAGTACATTAAACAAACAGTACATTATCAGAAATAAATGTAATTTTCTTTGATGCTGATGTGGTGTATCTTTTACCGGTGAAACCTTATGTACTGCTACATTGAAGACCTGTGTAAAGTCCTTAAAATTTAGTTATTTTAAAGTTGGAAAAATACATTCTGAAGGTACACATAATGTCATATTAATAGTCATATTTAAAAAATGTGAAAGTCTAAGAGTTGCCAAAATGCTGCTATGTGCTTTCTAAATTTCTATAAACATACATTCTGTCTAGAAGCAGGAGCTTCGGAAATTCCATAAACATACAAGGTTTTGATCATTAAAGTTTCATCAGGGAGGAAAACAATGTTTTGATTTGACTTATTTTTAATGTATAAATTTTATTCACCACAGGTTCATTGAACACCATTGTAAATTTTGAATGACTGATTTGTGCTTTTTTGTGTACATTTTACCTGAAATTGTGAATATAGCGTTCATTTAAAAATAATATAAGGTACACAATCGATGAAAATAAAAGCTTTCCAAGGTAAAATGCAGACATGTATAACATATGAGCCCTTCATGATACTGCAACAGTGACAAAGGAAAGTCCTTTATTTCTGAGAGGGTAACAAGATATAAAAATAATTCATTGTGAATTATGTAACGTTGGTGCTCCTCTCTATACAAGACAAGTATTCTAGTTACCCTGGAAGTCTTAAGTGAATGATGGTGGTGAATGTGAAATGTCAGATAACCAGAAACCTGAAGTGACCCAAGGACCGATTACCCTCCCACCCCAGGGACACACGCTTACACACCCAACGTCTCCAAAATTTTCACACGGTGGTCGGTTTGAGACACTCCGACTGTGTCTAGGGTCTGGGGGGGGGTGTAGTAAAATTCCTGAGTTCGAGTTAGAGGGAGAGAGAGAGAGGAAGGAGAAAGCCTGATGGAAGGTGGGGGTAGTTGTTGATTCACTATTCTGAAGTAGTTTCAAACCCCTCCTGAGTTAAACAAGATTCAGAAGGAGAAGAGGTAGAAGAAGAAGACAAACAGCTCGTGACTCGCGAAATAAGTCCAGATATTTCATAACATGGAAAAACATGTTTTCATGAGCAAGCAGAAAGAGGAGAAAAAAAATCCCTGCAACTGTAGAACATAAACAGGAAATTGTTTAAAGATTTAAAGGGTCCTTTTTGGTAAAAACAAAAACACAAGGTGTTGTTTTGATGCAAAAAGGGATTAGTATAATTTACACCTCTTGTGCATTTAGTCTGTGGCCTAGCTTTATACAAAGGTGAATGTAGTAGCTACATTTTTTATATTATTATATGTGTGGCTAATGTTTTTTTTAAAGGTATCCCAAACACATATTACGCAGTATGTACAAGTGAGATAGATAGATAGATAGCTAGATAGATAGATAGATAGATAGATAGATATCTGTCCACAACATAGAGTTTGATTGCAATCAAGGCTATTCAGCAAAAGCTAAAATAAACTAGAATATTGATAATGTTGTTTATGAATATAGCTTTACAGTAAATACAGTTTTCTGAATAAATTTAAAAAGTGAAAGTGTGAACAGGCTTTGCTTCTCACCCATATCTGTTTATTTTTCATCTAACATCTCAAATTATTATTTTACTATTTTTTTTTTTTACATTTTTTAAAATAAAAGATTTAAATAATGAATATGCATTATGTGCCTTTTCCACAAGTGCTTACATAAAAAAAACTATGCTTTTATTTTGATTTTTTTGTTGTCGCCATAATTATCCTAAAAACAGATTTTAAGGTGTTTATGTGCGTACTTTTCTAAACAGCAGTGTTTAACAGCTGATTAAGCAGCATGCTGTTTCACTTTATTCACATTACAGGCTGTTAACTGGTACAAGTCGACCACAGGCTTAGTGTAAGCAAACGCACTGGTGTGCAATAAACACAGTTACACGTAACATATTGCATGGGTGTAGATTCAGAGTTTATCAACATATAGTCTTATAAGCATAGTAAACATGACTGTACTGATCATACTATACAAAGTGAGACAAACACGTGATTGTCTTTATTATTATTATTATTGTGTATAAAGGGATGAATACATCGGGGAAGAATGTCAAAAACAAAAATAAACAAAAGTCGGGAAAATGACTATTTCATGCACAGCACCAGTCTAACCACCCACCACAGGTACTAAACTATTTAGTACGGTAGTGTGTGCTTTTTGGTGATTTGGACAGAGCCCAAGTCACGTGTTCGAGGGCAGGAACCAATCAGAAGCCAGCCAGAGAGAAAGAGAGAGTGAGAGAGGGAAATAGAGAGACAGGGAGAGAGAGAGAGAGAAGGAGGAGGTCACAAGAGAGAGAGAGAGAGGGAGAGAGAGACATGAGCAAACATCAAAAGAGGCGAAGCACGCTGTACCATGCGAGCTCGCGCTCGAAAATCGCAATGTCGGATCCACGGTGACGCGCATCATCATCTTCATCATCATCATTACCTTCATCACCGCCGCCATCATCATCATCATCATTATCACTACCACAACCAGCAACATTATCACCGCCGATCGCCCGGTTTTGCGAAGGAAACGCGTTTTTTTTTCATCGGAGGAACTTCGCAGGAACACGGAGGGTCCGCGCGCGGGGAAACATGGCCGAAGGTTTTTCTCTTTTTTTCTTTCTTTCTTAATATTATTAGAAATAATGAACAAAATCAAATGCCACTATTGCACGTTTTTTACTTTCATTTTTCAATTTCACGCAGAATGAACACCGGCGTCGGGAGAGTTTTGGCTCTTTTGATTTTTTTGCTTTGTTTTTTTTTTTAGTTTTAAAGCGTAACTTGCTTGTTTTGTTTACGCCGTGTAGTGATCGCACGCGCTATCGAGAACGCTTTTCGCTCTCTAGTAATAAGATGCGTGAAGGTGAGTAGAGGGAACGGATTGGGTGGTGGTGGTGGGGGTTATAGGGTAATCGCCCGCGCACCTGCCCCCCCACCTACTCCATACCCGACAAAAACGGAGTGCACGTGAATTACGGTGTGCACGTGGAGAATGTGAAGGAGGGGGGGCGGGGGTTGGTTAGTTTTGAATGGGTGACATTGAGCAGTATTTGGGATCATCAAACGTGTAGCTGACCCGGAGTGACGGTCACTAGATGCCTCACATCACACCTTGTATGGGGTATAAAACGTTTTAGAATTATCGTTCTGTTCGACCACACACGTCGAGAATCAACTGATCCTGTTTGTGTGTGTGTGTGTGTGTTGTGTTGAAACTACTCAAATCCGAACTTGATTATCCAGCCACCTCCTAACCGTGTTGTGTTTTTTTGCCCCCACCCCGTTCAGGAGGGCCGGGCGGAGACGCCGCCACGGGGCAGGAGGAGCGGATCCCGGGGCAGGTCCTGGCTGGATCCGGGTACTGCAAATGGTTCAATGTGCGAATGGGATTCGGATTTATCTCGATGACCCACAGCGAGGGACGCACAGTGGAGCCTCCATTAGACGTATTTGTCCACCAGGTGAGAGCTGTTATACTCATTGATCGCTGATCTCCTGGCCTGGTGTGTGTGTGTGTGTGTGTGTGGGGGGGGGGGGGGTTGTCCATTGCTACAAGAAGCGTGCATGATATGATGATTTGGTTTGCAGTGTGTTCTGCACCTCGTCTGCATTCCCGATAGCAACACTATGGCCATCTACGTGTAGACTCCACACTAGTCTTCTACAGGAACTTGTAACAATGTGGCCTATTTTACCTTAAACCCTCCACGCATCTAATACAAGTGTATACAATTCTGCGTATAACGTGGCATTAAAAACGTTTGGATTTTTCTCCCCTTGGTGTAAACATGATCACATGATCTAGATCGGTTTCGTGACGTCACTGGTAGATTTCCTAATCTCAATTAGGTAGGTACTCAGATCTTTGTTGATCTCGAAGGAAATTCCAGATATCCAGCAGCAGTAGAGACAGTAACACAGAGACAGGTTTGTGCACATGAGTGTACATGTGTTTGCACACTATATGTCTTACACATTGTCAGTAGACAGGGTGAGAATGTCAGACCCGATCAGAAGTTACTCGTGCAGTGCTAAGAACAATATAAATAAAGCATATAAATCACAAGTAAAAGAACAAAAATAAATAAATAAACCAACAACATTGGGCTAGGCTACATTGTGAGGAAATGCTGCCCTTAAGAAAACATATTTCGAAAAAATGATCAGTCTGGCTCATGAGGACGAGAAGAATGATGGAGCTGCTAAAATGTCGGATTTCACTTCACATAGCCTGTATTGATCTATTTGATCATGCATGGTGTATTTTTTTTTTTTTTTTTTGCCCATCTTTAATAAGCTAGCTGTTTTTGTGTCCAGCGTGGAGCCAGATGTCGTCATGAGCTACAGTGTTTACATCCGATGCTAGTAGCCTAAAGCAGGAGGCTGTTCTCACTCGGTTTCGCTTTAAGACGGTCGCTACAGGGATCCAGTTCGTATTCGATCCCGGTTTAGACCGGATTTAAACACGCGCGAGGCTGCTACGTCATAATGAGTCGGTTATATTTTGAAATTGAGACCGTTAAACCGCGCGTGAGCAGGCCGCTGAGGCGATTACCTGACTGTCTTTTTCTTCACATGGTTAGCTTCACAAAACACGAATAAAGACGCGGTTAAGTGGTTATAATCACTAAATCAAGCCATAGCATAGTTTGCGTATATAGTCTCCTGTACACCTATCACTGCTACTACACACCACTAGCTGAACGTTATATACATATACATATACCATACATACCATCGTGCTAAACTCTATGCTAATCAATATATGTTTGCTATACTCGATTCATTCATATTTTTTTACATTTGTCTTGTAACACTTTCCTAACGAGTTGGACCACATTTTAAGCATAATTCAGTCATATTTTCAGAAAATGTATTTATTGTATGTTATTAGTGGTTCATATTGGTCCTATTACCCATTTAACATGTTAATGAGTAAGTTGTCTGTGGTTAATAAATGTAATAAGTAGTGCTTATATGTTAATGAGTGCTGTAAGCAACATGCTCGCTATGAAGTGCTGGCTAATGTGATGTTTGTTGATGGTCTTGCTCAGTGTTTCTGTTAAAAAATGCTAGCTTTATAGTTCATGTTTTATATGTTTGAAATTTTTTTAACTAGCGAGCATCATAGGACCACCGTAGTTAATTCATAATGATTTGTTTTATTTATTTTTTAAATCAGTGAATGTAGTGTTCATGTGCTTGCAATAAAGTGTGACTTATGAGCTGTTTGCTAATAAATATTAGGCTAATTCGCTTTATGTTCAGTTCTCTGTCCAGTGTTTGAGAGTTTAAAGATGCATTTGGTATGTATTTCTGTTTAGAATGGGAAGAACCACCATAGAATAATTTATGCAAAATGGAAGTGCATAAATATTTTCGATAAAAAAAGACAAAACAAATCAAGCAAAAAAATTAACTCAGAACTACCAGTTATCTGTTACACTACTAGTATCAGCTGTGTAAAGTAATTGATAAGTAATAAAGTAATAAAATAATATAGTAATATAGTAATAAAGATTGATAAAGTAATATCTTCCTCAGACTCTTATCAGATGTCTACATGTAAAGTTGTTGCAATGTTTTAAACTGTTGCGCTGTGTAAACACTACTTTGATTAGTTAGATAGGTAAATAGATAGATAGATAGATAGAGTACTTTAATAATCCCAAAGGGAAACTGTAACATTACAGCAGCCGGTTCACAGATTAGGCAAGAAATAAGCAAGAAGCAATAATCACAATGAGAAAAGAGCAAAGTAAAATAAAATAAATAATATATATATATATATATATATATATATATATATATATATAATAATGTGCTGGTTACAATTTAAGGTACATTAATGCTGTAAAATGGTGTAAAGTAATAAACAATGCAGTTCCTATCTACATGTACATGATGATTGTATATACAGGTAAGAAGGTAAATAAGTATACATAAGGTGCACCAGCAAGTTGAAATATTAATAAAAGAGAGAATGAAAAGGGCTTGATCTTATTAAATGATCAGATTAAAATGTTTTGTGCCACTGTAAATCTCTGCTACTGTTATTCTTGCTTTTTATAATTTCATCACCAAGTTTTTTCCCAAATATTATATGATCCGTAATAATTTGCCCAAGCCCACCTTTTGTAAACGTTTCTGAAACAGTTGTATTTAAAAATATAAACATCATATTATTTTTAAACATTTCTTTTGGTGGAATTTCTTTTGGTGGAACTAATTGTGACAAAATACATATTTTAAGCTTTGATTAATTAGTGAGTAATCATTTAATTGAGGTTAAATATAAGCCAGATACATCTTTAAAGGTTTTCCAAATAACTTCTCTGAGCGAGTAGTGTCTGTTTCACAAAGTGCTATCTATGTGATGTGCTTTAAGGTATTGATTTATCTGTTTATCTGAATTTGCTGGTGTTTCTGTAAGAAATGTAGGACCTGATAAAACGTATCTATGGCATCAGTGGAGAGGCTCTTTACAATAATCTTCTACATGTTTATCTTCTTTGAAATGTAAAGAAACAATTATTAAGTTGAGAAATTTTATGGTTAGTTGTGGAAATTCTGTCCATTTGTCAAATTTTACATTTTTCTGTCCATTTGTGAAGCTAATTTAGTACTTAGCATTAGTACTTTAATAAGATATGTGTGAATAAAATAGATCCATATTTGTGACAGGAATGAAAATGCTTAACTGAGAGATATAAATTGGTTTCCATATAAGAAATTGTGTATGTTTAAAAGATGTTAAAAATGATGTTAAAAAAGATGTTAAAACACAAGACTAAACTTTAATTGAAATTGCCTTTATACAGCATTCTGAGCCCAGTTATTAAGGAAATACGATTAAAGCGAGTTTATAACCTAAGGGCTTAATTTTACTCGCTACATCCAGCTCGCTAGACTTTAAGATTTCATTTTGGATTAAATCTACACGATTATTATTATAATTATTGTTGTTGTTATTATTTTTCTCATTATGCATGCTTGCTGGTGCATACTGTATGTTTTCCTCTTCTATCTAACGATTGATGATTATTAAATAATCCTGACGGAACCAGAGCTCCAAAGATTGCACACCAGCTTCCTCCAGTCCTAATGGAGGTGTGTGTGTGTGTGTGTGCAGGTGGAATGAAGGGGAATGGAGGAGCAATTATTATACACAGTGTGGGTTTGTTGGAGATAAATGAGAAATGTTAGCAATGAGGCATATTTGAGCATAGAATTTACAGAGTTGAAATACAGAACATACTGACTTTCATGGAGCTTTGAAATTTGAGCAAACTATGTTGGAAATACGTCACCATGTTTCTACACTTCCTCATCCTGCTTTATTATAATTATATAATCATAATTGTTTATTTTTATATAATATTTGTACATGGAGGTTAATAATCATTTAATAATCAAACTTATTACTTTTCTCTAAATAAAACATCTATGCATCATGATTTTCAAATACATGCGCGATATGTACCATGATTTACTGCAAAAACGATATCTTTACAAGTAAAAATATTTTGAAGGTAGTGAAATTTATGTATAGTTTGTTAATATACAATTACAACAAAAATACAGGATTATTAAGGATATTTCTAGACAAACCTAGTAAGATTTGTGTGTTCCATTAGTTGATAATTTTGCTAGTTTTAAGCATTCATTTTTTGAAGGAGTAGACAAATCATTTTCACTTAAAATATCTGGAAAATGTTGGTTTAATAACACTATGTTTGGTTTGTTTTTAAATCTTATATAAAGAAATTGTAGATAAAATTGACTACATTCAAAATATTTTCACTTTGGCAGTGTTGCAGCAAAACTGTCAACAAAAATTGATTTTCACAATATGTGTAATGTGTAGAAAAAACCACCAGAAAGTTAGGATCAATACATTCTAAAATGGTGAAATTTGTATATTTTGATAGAAAATTAAATAGCAGCCCATATGCTTATAACCAGTTTCTAAAATCATGTCACCTGTAATATCTGCTAAAATTGTATTCTGGCATAATTTTTACTATTTATATTAAATTATATTATTATATTCCCCAGTTGTATCATGTATAAACCTCAATCGAAGCTGAGTTTAGGCTAATCCAAATGACATCTCTGTCTGATTTTACCAGGTGAGTTCCTATCATTTTAGTAATCAAGGAAGGAAAAAAATAAAAACTGGAATCTGGGTGCGCATTTTAAAAAACACAAAAAAAACCCCATAACATTTATTTTAAATAATTTTGACTTTCGAACAGCAGTGATTTTCACCTACATTAAGTTCTGTGTGTAATATTAGCCTGCTGTTTACAATAATGTATGTATATAACATATATGTGGAATATGGAGTAAAATCTTTTGTAGCTATTTCCAAATAATAACTTTTAATATTGGTAAAATGGGTAAATACTTTATACCGGTTGCTCAAATCGTAATTTTCGTTTTAACAACCATGTTAAATAACTTCACTGCTTGCACTAATCCTCCTTCTCACACTCTGTTTAGTAACAACATTATAATTTCTATCAAAACTAAAATCATTTAAAACGCCGTAAAACACAATATACTTTGAACAGTTTGATTAGAAATCTACAAAAACACAAACCGAACTCTCGCAGATCTGGTAATGTTGACACGTAACATTTGTGGCTTTAGACTGGATTACACGTAATTTCTATTTAAATACAAATTTGTTCATAAACACAGCCAAGGTTTTGATATTTTCATCTTAAGTTGTTTGCTTTCTGAGCATTTCATTCTCTTTATCTGCTTCCAGTTTGTATTCCTGGTTGCTGGTAGAGTCGTGGGAGGCTCAGGAAGTGGGAGGGGCTTCACTTTGAACAGAGATTATAATCATTGTAATTCACTAATTCATAACATGTAAGAAGTCCAGACTTTAAGATGTCCTGTTATACGCAATGAATCAGAGATACGTTGCTGTGATGAAGCTTTTTACTTTGCTTTTATTTGTTCTTAATCAAGCAGTAACACTTTGTATCACTTCTTTTCTTATTTATAGTTGAACATTGTTTAACGCCCATGCAATGTCCTACTAAACAGACAAGAAAACGTGAACTTTCACCTGTTGGTTACTTCCTGTTTCTGAGCCCGCCCCTTTTTTGATTGAAAGCTAAGAACCTCCTACTGTTCTGAGAAACCGGGGACGGTTCAGGCTTTCAGGAGATCTGATGAAGCGCTCACCGATCACTTCCTCTGTGTGTGTGTGTGTGTGTGTGTGGCCACAGACCCACCCACACGCCACTGAAATGCTGCTGCTGCATCAGCATAGCATCCCCTGGCACCGCTTTTCTGACTGCTGTGAAGATTGCGAAGCCTCTATGCGCGTGTGTGTGTGTGTGTGTGTGTGTGTGTGTGTGCGTGCGTACACCTCTGCATGCAAAATATAAGAGAAAAGAAAAGCAGTTTGAACGCACATGCATGTGTGTTGGCTGTTTAAAAGTGTGTGTGTGTGTGTGTGTGTGTGTGCTGGGGGTTGGGGGCTCTCACTCTCCGCGGGCATTCTTTAAAAGAGGAATTTCTTTAAAGACAAAAAAAGGGAGGTGGTGGTGGTGGGGGGTGGTCCGCCCCTCCCCTCCCCCCACTCGAAATCACATGTAGAAATACACCACACATACAGGGTAGATTTATTCTGTGTGTGTGTGTGTGTGTGTGTGTGTGTGTGTGTGTGTGTGGGCATGAGCTTGCTGGATAGATTAACTTTTTCGACTTTTGTTGTTGAAATGTTGATCTGTGTGTGTGTGTGTGTGTGTGTGTTCTAAATGTTTGGACTCTGTGTGTGTGTCCTCTCTTCTTCTGTGTGTGTGTGAAGGTTAAATCGGGCCCCTGGTCAGATTAACCTCTCGTCCGTTTCACCATTTGGCACATAGACACACCCCTAACTCCCGAGGATTCTCTCTCTCTCTCTTTCTCTCTCTCTCTCTCTCTCTCTCTCTTTCCCCTGAGAACGTATGACATCAGGAGCTTTCGTGCAATGTCATGTTGTTGCCATAACAACAAATCAAGCAGTTTAGATTCTTACTACGTTAGAAACAACTCGATAAATCAAAGGATTCAGCTAAAGGTTTTTTCTAACAGTCACTTGCTCCTGAGGAGAATCGTGCAGAGCGAACTGCACTTCATCAGCGGTGTTACACACACACACACACACACGCACACACACATGCAGAATAAAGACATTAGGACAAGTGAAACCTCATATCGGCTATCTCTTGTGTGTGTGTGTGTGTGTGTGTGTGTGAGACTGCTGTCTAGAGCAGTGTGAAATCTCCTGCGCTGCAGCATCGTCTCCATGCTGTGTGTAAATGCTGAAGGACTGAAGTTGAACAGAATTCACAGTCATCATTTGACTCCTTCTTCTTCTTCGTCTTTTGATGTTACAGGGTTTGATTCATAATCCAGTAAAAATGTTGCCGTTTCCAAAAATATCCAGAATTTTAAACCCTTATGCACAGATCCCTGGTGGCAACACAGCGCAGGCCAGCGGCGATTTAAAGGAATTTGTGTGTGTGTGCTTATATGGAAACCTTGCCGGTGTGTGTTAACGGCGAGGCTGTGTTTTTGGGTTTTCAGATCAGGGTCAGGTAGAAAAAAAGCTATTATTACTTTTATAAAGGGTACAGTTTACCACTACAGGAATATGAGGATGACGTCGCAAAAATGTAGAACTCTCGAAATGAGCATGATGTTATGATTTTTTTGGTCATAGAAACAAGCGAAAACAACCCTAAAAACATGTGATTGTGTGTATCTGTGCTATGTGACGTTGGTTAAAATGATTGGATATGTCATTCAATACTGCACAACCCTGAGCCCTGTAGCAAAACTAATAACGGCCAAAATGCACTGAGCTTTAAGGGCTACGTGAATAATAAATTTATTCAGGACACATACAGTAATAAAAATAATCAAAAGATCATTCAGGAAGTAAAAGTTGAAGAAAAAGGATGTGTGTGTTAAATGAATGAACAGAACATCCTCTTCCTTTCATTCATTCTCCTTTTTTTCAGTTCTATCTCTCAGGAAGAACTCTTTATTAACACGACCGACTATGTAGCACAAGGTGCCTGAATTTAATGGTTTATATTTTATAAAATTGAAATCTTACAATCTGAACGCTTTAGAATGAATAAAACATTCATTAAAATATCAGAATCAGACTCGTAAGCTTCAAGCCAACCTCTGATGTTTGAATGTAAAAATACATCTATTTAATAATGATTAAAAAAAAGAAAAAAGAAAAAAACAGGACAATTTTGGCTTATCTTTTTTTTTATCTCATTTTCTCACGTTTTTATTTTATTAAATTCATTTTCATGTGCCCTTCAATGACTTGTTATATTTTTTTTCTAATTCATTCTTTTTCTCTTTCATTCTCCAAAACCCTGTTTCAGTCCTTCTTTTATCACTTACTTCCTCTTTTCTTTCATTCTCCTTCCCTTCCTGAACATGTTGCATTCTTTTCCTTTGAGCTCATTACGATCGTTTACCCTTCATAAACTTTTATTTTTTAACAGTCAGTCGTCTCTCGCCTTCGTTTGTCTCTGTGTCTCGGCGTCTCCGTCTCGTCCAGGTTGTTCTCTTTCCCCCCACTGCTTAAGTTCAAAACCAGAGGATGAAAAGAGGGAGAAGAAAACACAGCCCGGGTCACATGACCAGGTCCCGCCTTCCTTTAAAAAATTCCTGATGCCCATATAAGGAAATAAAGACAGAATGATTAAACAGACGTCGGGATGAGAAGACTAATGGTTTCTATAGAAACTAAAAAGTTTTTTTTTTCTGTTAAATGTGAAGTCCTGTAGCCTGTAGGTGTTTTAAATCGGAAACCTGTGTTTAATAAGGATGAAGGTGCTTTCACCTTCATTTTGAAAATGCTTCTATTTATAAAGGTTAAAAATTTCAACAAGATTTTTTATATATATATTATTTAAACTGAACATTTTAACACAATTTGCACCAAGTTCATTCAACCAGAACGATCACATTAATGTGGGTAATAAACACTGTTTTTTTATGTGATATTTTATATTAAAAATTAAACAGTGTACCAGAACAAGATGTTCCCTAATAATTAAAATGATAAAATTAAATATTTAATATAAGTAATTTATAATAAAACTATTTCTTAATAACTCACTAAGAGAAAGGACAAGTTAAGTAAGTTATATTACAATATTTGAAATTGTATACCTTGGTATACACTACATGTTATAGAAATAAGTTACAAAGACTTAATTACTAATTACTTAATTATTTGTTAAGAATTATTTAATATTATTCAGCTGAATTTTGATTCAAATCTATTTCTAAAAGTTCAACAATTCCTAAACTTTTACAGTTTAAGCAGACATGTAGTATTTTTCAACATTTTGTTTTGTATCACAATAACGAAATTATGTTAAAATTGTACAAATTAAATGCACTATGTTTAACATAATCTTGATTTATAGCTGCATAATAAAAAGGAAGCGGTGCATGTTTAATAACCCTTTTCGTTATACGTTTGTTTTAACATATTAACAAATTACAGCTTAATTAATAAAATCAAATAAAACACAAATGCATTTAAAATTATGGATGTAAATAATGACAAAAAATCTCAAGTTGAATTATTGCAGTTTGTTTCCTGATGCTTTGAAATCAAAGTGACAAATTGTATCTTTACACTTAAGTAAAAGTATAAAAAGCGCAAATTGTATTATTTGTGAATGGCATATTTACCTTTAATGAACAAACTCAAGTAAAATACAGAAAGTCAAATTACATCTTAATATACAAACGCCAAAAGCCCTCAAATGTTGTGATAAAGGAAGTAGCAAATCTTGAACTTACACCAGTCCTATGTTTGTGTTCGTAATTAGAGGATAATTTTTAAATACATTTTAATGATATATATGTACATTAAATAGGATTTTACTTTGTTTATTTTTATTTTTTTTGAAAGTTATGATTATCAGTTTTAAACTTTAATTTACAAGAAATTGAACATGCTATATTTTAAAGACAATTACAAGACTATTAAACAACCTTGTTTTTAGGTAACTAATTATTTCACATAATTCCAAAATTCGTGAAAGCAACTAATAACTAGTAATTGTAACTAATTCCTTAAATTTTATTATACTATTAAGTTAAAAACAATATATACTACGAAAAGACAAATATTTCTCAATAAGGAGGTATTTTTTAATTTGCTTCAAAGTGTGATTGCAGTGTGTAGCAGCACAAACATGGTGTCTCATCAATAGAAAGGTTTTCACAGCTGCCTGTGTTTGTGTGAGTAGTAGAAAGAAACCTTAACCCTTAATCAGACGAAGAACCACATTTGGTAACTTTTAAGTTCAAGTATTTGTACCTACGATATATATTTTTGCACATTTTTTGTTTCATGCCTTCAACCATGATACACATACACTGTAGTATTGCTCTAGACAGGTGAAGGATGATCTTCACTGACCTTAACTTCACTGACCTTAACTTCACTGACCTTAACTTCACTGACCTTGGTTTGCAACATACAAATGACAGTGAAAAAAAAGAAAAGTAAAATAAAATAAAAGAAAAAGAAAAGTCTGGAATGTTTTTATTTTATTTCAGTGACTGCACCTATAAAGGGTTAGTTAGCTCTATCACTTTATTAGCAAAATAATATAATTGTCTTTGTTTTTCTTACATTTGGTTAATAAAGTTTCTAGACAGAAAAATAAAGTGCTTGATGGAACATTCCAGACACTCGTTTAGAGATTGTTCGATTGTTACTAAACAATGCTGTTTCTCTCCGAAATATTTACGTGGATTTAAGTTAATAATGTTTTACAGAATTTAATTTAATGTCTCAGAGATTAGTGCTCAGGCCCAAAATCATGCGAACAAGTTCAAGATAAAGAAAGTGCACTTTCTCATTAGTTCACCTGTTAGTTTTTAAGTTGATTTTGATTGATATTGATATTGTTTTTTTGTTTTTTTAAAAATAATTTCTGTTTCCTTAATTTTCAGTAACTGTAAATTGTAGATTTTTATTTGTCGGATTAATTCATTGACGTGAACAAATGATAAACAGTCTCTTTAGAATCAGGAAGACATGAAGGTGGAAACTGACAGATAGCTGTTCTGCTATAAGTAACAGTTACCTCAGAGGTGAAACAAAGACCGCTAGCTAGAGTTGAATTTCATGGATGTATGATGTAACAATAAAACACTACAGCTCAAACAGCTTTCTCTTAATAATATAAATGCCATGTACTATATTAAATATTTGTTAGACAAGGATAATAATTGTAACTTTGTTGACTACAGGACCCAACTAGCCTCTGAAATGCTAATAATTTACATTAGCGATTTTGTTAAGCTAAGAAAGCTAGTTTGCAGACCAAATTCACTAAATGGTGTAAGCTAATACATTTCAGAATGATTTTATTGTGTATGTAGTGTTTTGTTACTTTATGTGATGTGTGTGTGTGTGTGTGTGTGTGTGTGGTATAGTGTAAAAAGCATTGTGTGGAGAGTTTTCTTGACTCTGAGATCACAAACGACTGAGGAAATGACACTTTTGCTTTAAAGCTCTTGGCCATGAATTTCAAGTCAATGGAAAGACACACACACACACACACACACACACACACACACTGCAAACCCAGCACAGAGTTCATATCCGGCTGCTACTGCCGGTGTGTTCTGATTGATATAGAGTGTGCCAGGAGATCAAATGGTATGTATGTGTGTGAGTGTGCGTCTAATAACACACACACACCCACCCACACACACACACACACACACACACACACACACACACACACACACACACACGCACAGAGTGAGCTCATTTGGAACTGGCGAAACAGTGTGTATGTCTGTTTCGAAACAGAGAAAGCACCCGAGAAGAGAGAATGGGGGAAGGGAAAGGGTCAAAGGGCAGCAGGAAGGATGTAATCTCCTGGAGCAGGGTTCGAGTGTCGGTGCAAAACTGGAATTGGGAGTCTTTTTTCCCCTCTCGTGCTCTGTCGTCTTCTTTTTCCCCATCGTCCTGTGTTTAAAGTGGAGCCACACATGTACTCACCCCACCCCTGGGATCTTTACCCCTCGCTGCCCCTTGTTAATAAGAAAGAACTTTTACGTGGCTGGAATCGTGTAATAATATTGTGTAATAACAGTGTGTGTAACAGCGCAGTTTGTTAGTTGCTGCCACACGTGTGACGGTCACCAATTTAGCTCTATTTGAGCTACTTTAGCATAACAATCCCGCTGACGTGCGTTAGCATGATGGAGTTGGCGTGAGCGTATCGCTTCATTCACATTCCCCCGCTTCTCTATTCAGTTCAGCTCAGTAAGACGTGAGAGAAATACATTTATGAATAAAGATATCCCCAGGAGTTAACTTTGCCTTTTAACGTATCGATTTTTTTACTCCTTTTTATTTTTTTATATAAGATGATTTCAGACTCCATGAGGACTGTATGACTTATACGAAGAGATGATCGGGTCAGAAGTCAGAAGTGCTGTACGGAGTGCCATCGGATGATAATGCTGCTCCTATTTAATCACTAGATCCTTGAATAGATAAAATAGTTCAGCTTTAAGCTTTAATATAGTGTGGAAAGTGTTGTCATGGCAATCTGTCGTTAACAGTGATACAGATTTAATTCTTCTTAATTTATCATTCTTCTGCTGCCTGAGAATGTGTGTGTGTGTGTCTTTATGAGTAGTCGGAACAGAATTAAGATTTATAATTAATGATTCATTTTCTATAACAGTAGCTCTGGTTTATTTTAGTAAATCAGCGTTTCTATGGAAACTACTCATTCACCGATACACCTTAATTCGTTTAATAATAGAGCTGTGCAATTGAATTTCAACTGATTATGCAGTTTAATCCTTGTTTAGTTGATCTTCTAATTCAGAATAAGTTTACACTTGTATATAGTTACACAGCCTTCGCACAAAATATACACCTTCTGAAATATACTCATGTTTTGCTAAAGTATTTTGGCTACGTCTTCTTCCTTATGAGTACAGGGGAAGTTGGTGCAACACCGCCACCTAATGGACGGTTAAGGAGAAGGCGGGAGACGTGACATTTAAACAATTAGCAAGACAAGTTACACAGCTTTTTAGTGTTTATTGGATGATTTAAGTAGCTTTTAGTCTTTAGAGTTAAAGCTGTAACCTGATGTTTGCATCAGTCGACGTCTTCAGGACAGAGACGTTTACACTTTTTACTTTGGTTCCTTTAGTGACACAATATTTTTTTTTAGATAAAACAGGAACGAGACCAGAAATTAATTTGGGCAGATCAGACGTACAACCTGCCTTTTCTGAAGTAACAGTTGTAGTCTGTGGTATATTGTGGGGGTGTAATAGGAATAAAGCACTTTTTAGAAAAAAAAAACATTCAGTTTAAGAATAAGAACAGAACAGCGAAGCCACTTCATCACGACGCTTCAACATGCAGGAAGCGCTTTTTTATTTCTTCTATATTATATATATTTTTTATTTCTTATTGTGTCACTAAAGCAACCGTAAAAAGTGTAAACTTCTCTGTCCTGAAGACGTCGACTGATGCAAACATCAGGTTACAGCTTTAACTCTAAGAACTAAAAACTACTTAAATCATGCAATAAACACTAAAAAGCTGTGTAACGTGTCTTGCTGATTGTTTAAATGTCTTGTCTAAGAAGGGAGTGACGTTTCTGATCATTAAAATGTAACAGAAATCGAGTGATCAGTTATTCTGTACTGATTGCATTGCACACTTTGGTCGCTTCGATAATTCTTTATACATGAAATTCTATTCAAAGTGGTGAGAGACGTACTACACTCCTGTAAGCGCTAAGCTAGCACACTACGGTATTCTATTAAGATTTTAGATATAGTTAATAAATAATGTTTACAGATCTGGTAACTGAGCAACGGTGCATTTTTGCGTAAGGAAATTGTGCTCAAGCAGCATCAGAATGAAGATAATGAATCCTGCGTGAACTTACTTAGATTATAATCGAACTATAGGCTTGAACTGTGTCTCTGAAGCAAGTTATACAATAACTTTATAGTGTAATAATGATAGTGTGTGTGTGTGTTACAGAGCAAACTGGTGATGGATGGATTTCGGAGCCTGAGGGAAGGCGAGCAGGTCGAGTTCACCTTTAAAAGGTCCAGTAAAGGGCTGGAGTCGCTCAGGGTAACGGGGCCCGGGGGCGGACCCTGCTCCGGCAGTGAGCGACGCCCCAAAGGCAAGGCCCCGCCCCCGAAACGCAAACCAAAGGGAGACCGGTGAGTCTGCGCAGCATCAAGGGTTTTTTAGTTACCCCATGATGCCTCGCTACACATACCTCAATATTATGTGTGATATTTATGAAGTGATCATATAAAATCATCTATCATTTATAAAATCATACATTTATTTTAGTTAAAGTTCCTACATGGCATTTTTTTAAATTTTATTAATTTTATAGATTTTACACTTTTCCTAACGTTGAAACAGTTCGGCTTCTGCACGTCAGTCAGTCAGATCAGACACAGAACCTTTTTTCTTGCATATACTCATATAACTATAACCATAAGTACTCTATCATTACTATTATTATTATTATTATTATTATTAATAAAACATTATATTGTAGTCCAATTTTAAATGTCCAGTATTATTTGTATAAATTTTGGGGTTTAATAATAATATCATTTAATATCTGTGTTATTTGATTTTGAATTTTTTTACAAAAAGCAAAAATGAAATTTGTTTGTCCTTATGTGTGTGTATTGTTTGTCTGTGCTGATGTTATCGATTTAGTCGAAAGCTCATAATGGTTGCCATGGAGATAGTGTGGAGCAATTAACAGTTGAATAAGGGTTTGTCAGATCGAAACAGTGTGTGTGTGTGTGTGTGTGTGTGTGTGCGCATGTTGTACAGTGGTCCAATTCAGGTTGTGTTTTAATTGAACTGATGAAGATTTCAGGATCATTCAGAATCGAGTTGAATCGTACGAGACTAAACTGCGTTGCAGGATTTGCGAGGTGATTCAGTTTGATGATGTGATAAGATGTGAATCAGAAGCCTGGCGCTCTGTACGGCATCTGTTACCGTGTGTGTGTGTGTGTGTGTGTGTGTG
>JAQMYJ010000012.1:35979699-35990338 GCA_030014305.1 Clarias laeviceps | reverse complement strand
GTGTCATTTCTACAAACTCACAAATACCAAAAAGTTCTAAATACTCATCAAGGTCTATTCATTTGAACTAATTGTAACTATTTAAGTTAACAGGACTCAATATGTTTAATTACTTTGAGCATTAGGGTTTACAGTGGAAACTACACAAACTAGCCAAGTTAGCTAATGTTAGCAAATCAGCTGGTATTAGTCATACACGGAGGATGTGGAAGTGTTTCTACTTTGGATATTTTTGGATTTATTGCATTAAAGTTCCCAGGAATAGTGTCAGTTTATTGAGCGTTACAACATTCACATACCTATTCGTCTTCTTATCAATTTTTCATGTCTTATTATTTTTTAATATAATAAATTAATTCCTCATTGATCCTGTAGATATTGTCACATTTCCTGCGCTTTGTTTGTTTGAAACAAGGTCGAAAAGCTTCACATGTCAGTGTTTGATGAATTCTGCACAATGTGACCCTGAGCAGTATCACATTGTTGATCCTGTACTGCCCTCTACAGGACACGCGCATGTACTTCACTACACAAAGGATAACAAGCAGCAAGATTAATAAAAACAATTTTACAAATAATTGAGAAAAAAACATTAAAAAAAGTAGAGTGAATAAAGTCGTTAAAAAAGTAAAAAGAAATATCAAAAAGTTTTTGAGTTTTAGAGGAAATGAGTGCAGGCTTATGATTATTATTATTATTATTATTATTATTATTATATTTAGTAATATATTATATTTTATTATTTTTAGTTTTTATAATTACAGAATGAAATGCCTGTTTTTTAAAATAAATTTTATTGTTGCATTTTGTTTATTTCTAGATCAGACATAAAAATAGACACTAAAATCATAGAAAATTTATATTATTAAATGTTTTGTTGCTTTTTCATGCGATATGTGGATAATAAAAAAAATGATTAAAAAATTAATAAAAGTTGATTAAAACTAAATTTATTAAGAAGTTAATAAGCTGAAAGTTTATTTTTACAGATATACAGTAGAGTAATAAATAAATTATACGAAAATACAAGTATAAGTAACTCAGTATAATTTACATATTTCATTTACACTGTATTTAAAATTGGATTCAAATATTAATTTATTACATGCAACTAGTAAATTATTATATTACCATTAGGATGGATTAATCTACTGTAGCTCATAAAAAATAGCTTATAGCATCATTAAAAACTTCTCTAAAACATAATCATATAACAAACAAAAGTAAACATTAATCTAAATATATGAATTCTACACATATATTAGCCGGCATGTAAATTACATGTGTATCGACATGCACAACACTATTTACTGTAAATTGCTTTAAAAAGAAACACAGCAAATTTAAACCTGGTGAGAAAAAAAAAACTATTTGTGCTTTGTGTGTTATTATTAATTATTGATTATTTATTGTATAATTTTTTTTATTTGTTTCCTTTGCATTGGATGTTCATACATGGAATAAAAAAAAAGACTTACATATATACATACACACACACACACACACACACACAAAATCTGTTCTGCTGGTCTATATTTAGACGTCGCCAGTGATGTCACTGCACTGTGTTCGCCGTGGCAACCGCAGGCTCCATGGTAACGCGTATAGGGACAGAAACGGCGCTGCTTTACAGTACGTTTGTGACGTCGCATTTAGGATCCAATCATCAGATAGAGAACTGACGTGTCAGATGTGGATGTAAATTCATGCATAGGCATCGTCTGTATTCCCCGGTAACCCAATATTAATATACAGTAGATTACTGTTACAATATGCTAATAAGGTTCACAGAAAGTAAAACAACAAAACACTATCGTGCTATTACAGGAAAATAATCAGCAATGTGCTGTGGCGAATTAAATCAAATGTAATTATATGATCTTGCAATTTGTGATTAGTTAGAATTCACTAAGGGCCACACGTTCATCATCCTTCTCTCTCTCTCTCTCTCTGTGTGTCTAGGTGTTATAACTGTGGAGGTCTAGACCACCACGCTAAAGAGTGCAGTCTGCCGCCTCAGCCAAAGAAATGCCACTACTGTCAGAGCGTGACCCACATGGTGGCCCAGTGTCCCCACAGGGGGGCGCCATCCCCCTGCAGCTCTCAGGATCCCCGGCAGCCCCGAGACGACACCCACTCTTCATCTCCGGAGGACACGCCTCCCACCTCTCAGCGTTGGAGGACGCCTCGAGACTGACCACGTGTGTGTTTGTGTGTGTGTGTGTGTGTCTCGCCTCTAAACTCTGACCTTTGACCTCATTCTGAGAGAGCCTGGATTCAGCATTGTCTACCTCACACGCTCGAGGAACAAGGGAGGTCCTCGCTTCCTGCGCAGCTATGGCTATGGCAACGGCCAAGTGTGTGTGTGTGTGTATGTGTGTGTGATAGGACCCCGACTAATTTGCCCTCTATGCAACTATGGCACAGGTTATCAAGGGGGTAACTGAATGTGTGTATGTGTGTGTGTATGTTAGGACATTTGCTGTGAGACACTGAAGTGAATGTGAATCCAAATTCATAGTCATCGTCACATAAACCTCATGACGTCTTCAAGCTGCTAATTTCGATCAAACTGCTACTATGAAGAGTTACGAAGTTACAATCAATGTTTTTTTTTTTTTTTTTTTTTTTTTTTTTACATTGACATTCCTTCAAGTGAAACATTCCACTTGAACAAGCATGATCCATTGCCCGAGCACATTAGTTACACGCTAATGCTAATGCTAACGCTAACGCTGCAGCTACAGATCATTGAATCATAGCACACGGCTCGCTTCGAGAAACACACTCGGGTACATTTCTTCTTTATGAAAGCGGCCAACAAAATGAGACAAAAAAAATAAGGCTTCACGTCATTTTGGCGGTTGAAACGTTTTTTTTTTTTTTTTTACGTACCCAATACAAAGCAGTCAAATTCCGCCATCTAGGAATTGATCCTGTGACAATCACTTGTCAAGATTTTTCGAAAAGCCCTTCGCTTACAATACCACATGAAAACGATTCGATTCATCAACTTACCAAAAAAAGACAAATCAAAGTAAAAAATAAAGAAATTCTCCCTATTTTTGTGTGGAATAAACTTCAGGCTACGTTCACACTGCAGGTAAAGGTTAAACAAATACGTACATTTTTTCTTAGTATATTATTATATATATAAATCTGCACCTAACCGCAGTACCTTTGGTTACTTTTGGTAAAGGTGTGGTCTGAAGTTGCTTTTGTTTATTTTAATGTTAGTTTTTTTCTGTACTACAAAATCAGATTTTCAGTTTCAGTAAAAAACTTTTGATTTTCTAACATTAAAGCAATAAAACCAGAGCAGAGATCTGTGAATGTAAAATGTCATTTTAAGAAATCTGATCTAGAGAAAATAAAATAGGGAAAAACACGCATTTCATTGTGTAATTAAACTTTTTTTTAATTCTGCGTAATTAATAATAATAATGTAACAAAATGTAAAAACTGTAAAAAAAAAAAAAAAAAAAGTCATACAAATTTATGCGATTTGAAGTTGGCAGGAGTTGCCTAATTAGGTGAAAGCTCCGGTCAAATATTTCTATACATCCATTATCGAAAATAGTTTAAGGTTAGATTCGTAGCCTTTTCCTTGTTAGTTGGTGTGTGGCCTGTTTTACGATGCAAATTCAAAACATTTACATTAATTTTTCCAGACCTGTGTACTGAGAAAAGTAGAAATTCTTCCATTTATAATTTAATTAGTTAAATAAAGGTTGTTGCACATGTTATAAAGATTGTTATGAAGAAATACGGGAGCATTTTGATTTGCTTTGAGTTTTAAATTTGCAGTGTGAACATAGCCAAAGTGTGTATGCGTGAGTGCGAATCTGTTGCTGTGAGTGTGCATCTCCTTGAGATTAGCTCAGAATTAGCATGGAAATTCCAAAATTCCTGGCTTCTGAGACTTACGATGAGCAAGACGAAGACATTTTACGTCTGTTTTCTATTCTTGCGTAGTGGCCGACGGGACCGCCGCTTAAATGTTAATATATGTGCTTAAAAGATTATATGAAAGTATTGAGAGTTATGTATATAAAATCTAGATAGATAAAGTTGTTTTTTTTTCCCTAGTGATGGCATTGAGTCAGAGCCACATAGCGTGTAATCTCATTCAAATTCATGCGCAGGGACTAACATTGTCATTAGTTAACAGCCAACAAAGCAAACACACGCTAGCTAGCTAACGGCGTCTCTTAGGATCTCTGTCCTGATGTATACAGATGTTGTTGAAAATGTAGTTTGTACCCCAATGCAAAAACCATATCTGAAGCGTTCATATAGGCACGGCAACCCAGTAGGTGACGATAGTAAACACCTGAAAAATAGCTTTAACAGAACGCGTATTGAGCAGTAAAGCAAACGCAAGCTTAAGCACAATGATCGCACGAATATTACCACAAATTTACACGCGCAGGGGACGGGTAGTAATGCCCGACACAACAGCCATCACGCCAACAAAGCAAAGTTAAATGTTATGTTTTCAGATGAAAAATTTCCAAGCACAAAGTATTAACCTAACACATTCACAGCACTCGATTTTCCGAATGTTTTCCCCGAACGTGAAAACCGAAAATGTTTCATTTTCACAACAACACATGGATAAATGCCGTTTTCAAACATGTCCACGTTCACCACAAGGTGACAATGCAAACTCGCACAGTATACTTGTCGAAATAACGACTCACAAAATCACGCTTAATACTAGCGCAGATTGATTTCTGAGAACTTTGTCGATTCTGTGCGCTTGATCAAACCTGGGATTATTGCTGATTTCACCTTTTTGGAATAATGTACTCAGTGAAATCTATGCCTTTGGGATCTCAAACATGAAGTAGCTTTTTTGTAAAAACAACTGGACTGTTATGAAGTGTGTGAAGGGGCAACAGAGCTCACACACTGCTTACTGTGTCTTTGACATTGATGTATTATGTGTTAATATTACTAGCGAGGGACTCTGACTCATCACTAACTCCAACCTGTCACTCTTAACACGTAGTCAGGAGAGGAGTATTTGCTGGGGTGTGTGTGTGTGTGTGTGTGTGCGTGCGTGTTTTGACGCAGAGAGAAAGACAGTGCTGCTTTTCAAAATCACTTGAACTGGCGCAAAAACATAAAACGAAAAAAAAAAAAACGATGACTCTTCTCTGACCACACTGAATGTGAAAAACTTGTTGAACTCACAGCCGGTTACATAAACCTTTTGTAAAATCTTGTGTGTCGACAAATCAAACAAGACACCGTATACCGTATTTTCCGGGAATATACCTCACGTTTCTATTGGTGAGGGAATGGACCCTGGTGTTACTTTTGTGCTAAGATAGCGATATAAGTCTACAGACGTTTACAAAGATCATTTTGTTTAAGGAATTGCAAACATTAACGTACTAAAAGAGCTACTACAGCAGCACACGCTCTTCGATGATGTCGTAAAACTACGAAATCGTATCCTGTTTCTTTTTTCCAAAACTTACCATGGATAAGAAAAACCCGCAATGACTAGTAGTCACCTGGAACCAGGAAGTCTCTAGCTAGCTAGCGTAAGTGCCTAGCTTAAATTTCATTTTTTAATCCAAATAACGTGGCACATTTTCCATACCTTTACATGGCACTTACGCTAGCTAGCTTAGCGTGACCTATTGATTGATGCTTCAGAATCATGAAGCTACTGTAGTACCTAGCTACGTCCTTAGTACCATCTTAGTCAGCTATCTAGCTTAAAGTTTAACTTAGCTGTTTGTTGAAAAAAATGCTAAATGGAATATCTAGTGTAAGCTTATAAGACTAGTACTTAGCTGGAGCTTAGGAGTTAATTGTTAGCTAGCTAACTCAGCTGTCTTAACCATCTGATGTGGCATATTTTCCCCAAATCTATTTAAACTAGTGAGCTAACTAACTTTGTTTCTATACCCTAGCTAACTAGTCTGCTAAATCATGTGGTACATTTTATAACAACTTTTAAAGAAAGCCAGCTATTAATGCTAGTTATCTAAGTAAAATGTTGACTAGCCACTTAAGATCTGAAGATCTCTAGGCTCTAGCTAGCTGCAAGTCTTGCACGTTTTCACTTGATACACAGGAAGAGACTATTTCGATTTCTGAAGTTTAGACTAATAACAAAAATAGTAACGAGCTAAAACCTGAGCAGCCAATTACTTAGCTAGCTAGCATTGCTGCACGCTAGTGAACGAATGTTCGCCTGATTTTCGTAATTCTTCAACTTCAGATTAACATGTCCGTCTTCTGGAGAATACGGTATACGTACTGGGTTTTTAAACTATAAAACTCTATTTTGGTATAGACGTGTATACCAAAGATGATGACTGTGCTGAAATCATTTAAAGTGTGTGGAAGTTCTACGTTATACTCACTAAACAAAACGAAACGAACTGATGGTCCGACACTGATGTGGCACGCAGTGGACCGACTGCACATTTGTTGTTATGTTTCCTCCGTGTGCACATGTGCGGTCTATTTAATCATTTGAAAAAAACACACACAAAAACCTGCAATCTGAGAGAGCACAGTTTTATTATACTGCATATTTTTTTACCCACGATTCCTCTCAGGATGAACTTCTCTCAGGGAACGAATGGAGTAACTGAACTGATCGTATTCTCTTGGGAGAAACTGCGCCGTTTTTTTCTTCAACGCGAAAACCTCATCACTGTTGATTTTCCACACATGCAGTACAACACGTGTACTGAGCTTTTAACAACTACCTCTTTGAGTTATACATAGTCATGCAGTTGCGACCTTTTTTTTTTTTTTTTCATGGGGTTTTTGCTTTTTTTTTTTGTTTTCTGTCATACATATATGAATGTTTTATTTAGGTAAGATAATACGTTTGTTTACAGCAAAAGCCTACCTCATTTTCTCTGTTCATCTCAGCCGTGTGAGTCTCTGTCCTGATGTTTTTGAGCCTGTGTAAGTGGGGAGAAAATCAGACAGAGCACCGCATTCATTTCTGATATCAGGCTTTGGCCATTTTGCAGTAAAACATGTCTTTATACAGAAAATATTGACCTGTGTGTTTTGTGTATATAAAGCTGGACATACGCTACATGGATGCTAAAAAAAAAAAGTTTTGGAAAAGAAAAAAAAAAAGAAGTATAAAATGTGTATTTAATTTTTACAAAATTTTAACATTCATTTGAAAATCCTTTAGTTTTCCTTTAGTTAGACTATAGGACTATATTTTCAATTGTTCTGGCACAACAATATGGCTTCTCTTAATAAAAGTAGTTCATGCTGGCAAAAAATAAAGCATTAAAACCTGTCAATAATGCTGGGATATTTATGCCACTAGAATTTGTGTTTGAAATCAAAATTTTGCATTTAAAAAAGGATTCTTGGAAACTTGCTACCATTTTTTAAATTCAAGTATTGATAAACACAGTACTGTGCAAAAATCTTGATCCAGCCCTCATTTCTTCACATTTTGCTTCCAAAGAACCAGATTTTCTTGTATCTTGATGTAGTCTTGTGCAATAGTGCTCCAGGCATCCAGAAGGACTTTTTCTGCTTCTCATTTTCAGTCCAGTAACTAATTCAAGCCTATAAAAGTTTCTAACATAAGGCCTGAACCAGTGAGAAACAGGTACAGATGATGACAGATGATCAGGCTGGTGCTTAGTGAACTGCTGATGCTGAATGCTGAGTGGTTGGAACAGACGAGGAGAGAAATGAGGTTGCTGCTGTGGCTGTGGATTTTTTAAATTGTATCTTTAGGCACTTTGCAGGCTATCAGACTTTTATTCCTGTTTTATTTCATTTCATCTACATAATTTAATTTAAGTTAATATGAAGAATGGTGCAGGCTGTGAAGACTTTTTTGCACAGTACTATGTATTCAAATTTTGGTGACACAACTCATGTCAAATTTTGCTAGTGAAATTAATATTCAAATTTTTGTAAAAACGTCAGAAAAATTTAGAACCCACTTTTAATTATTTTGATTTCATATATTCAGATGCATCATTAAACTGAAATTTAGTTATTTCTAACTATTTCAGTTTAAAGCACAACTTTTATAGTCATATACTATGCTCTGGCATAAATCACTTTAAAAACAGGAGACATTTGATTGAAAAAATAAAACTTGTGTATCATAGCAAAAGCAACCTAAATAAATTTTTTTTTTTTTTTTTTTACTTTATCAGATAATAGTTAACCACAAAAAAAAAAACAGAAAAAGTGACACATTTGGAATGAAAGCTTGATTATGTACGCCGAAAGTGCTAGTGGTTTTGATGAAAACATTCATCTAATTACAATTCTTTAAAAATCTAGCAAAATTGATTAAATATGCAAGTACTAGCAAAAATTTTGCTTTAACTTTTGACAGCATGAAATATTTTTAAATCAAGTGTTTCTATGTATAGTTTGCTAGAAATGTAAAAAACAACAACATCATAACATTCCTGCAGTGTTTGTCCAGCTTAAGTCTTTAGTTGAAATCTATTATTACCGATTTTACTCTACATGAACAACATCTAAGGTTGGAATGATAACAAAACGTTCTCGTATGTACTCGACTATTTTCTTCAAGTATGAAAGTATTAATTGTCAATGAAGGGTAGAGAAGCTAACTCAGTCTTATAGGAAGTGCCAGTAAGTACAGAATTGTTTTTATGTTTTGTCACTGGAGTGCCTGTTCTCATTGCCATGAATGAAGTTGGATCATTTAAACGCTGCCTTTAAAACAAAAACAAGGAAACGGCCTTTAGATTTTCATGCATTTTCATTTGATGTAGACTGGTTTTCTTTTCCTCACATTAATACCTAATTAATGAAATAAATGGGTAGGCATATCCTGACACAAAATGTTTACGATAAATCATGCTAATTGCTTAATGTTTTATCATGATTTACAATATTATTACTATATTATTTATAAATTTATCTGTACTTTTATTCTTTTGTCACAGTTTACTATTTAGACAAACCAAGCATGTCAATTGACTCATTAATGAGAAATAGGGAAATAGACCATATTTTAAAGGATCCATGATATTAACAACGTTTTAATATAATGGTGTGCTGTTTAATCAGATATCATGGCTAAACATGTAGTATTATATTAAAAGTCCATCTACTTTTGTGTAAAATGATTCTAATTTGGTTTTTTTCTTTTCTTAGAGGAGTACAAATACACCAGTGTAAAAAAATAACTGCTCATGTGTTTAAAGCTGGTTTCAGCATCAGGTTGTTGTTAGCTCAAAAGGCATTAACGCAATAAATCAATTAAGATTTTCACATTTGTTTGTTAACCTCAGAAATATATGAACAAAATTAGGTTTGCAACAACAGCAACGAAATGATCTGACAACAAATAGCATGATTTTACAATGTAAAACTAAGCAGTTTTGTTTCTGGATTTTCTTTAAAACCCCCATCCTAATGTTATTGAATGAAAATTATATGATTCTATATATTGTCAGTTCTATTACAAGAACTGTGGAACATAAAGTACACAGTGTTCCCCTTAACACCAAATGTAGTCAATCAGCCAAGATATTTTGAAGTGTCGCCTGTAACTGCCAATTCAGCCTTGTACAAACTGCATCAAAATGTATTAACCGTGTGTTTTGTACAGTGCTAAACTGGTAGCTGGTGAGCTACTGTATAACTCGCTTTACATCACTGGCCTGTTAGCTGCTCAACATTTGGAATATTAGATTTTCCTGTTTAGCACTTGAACATCAACAGCAGTTATTTTTTTTTTTACTTCTTCGTTAAAAGCCCTATAGCCATGTGGACCTGGGATTACGAGAAACATAAGTCTACATGAAACTTGGGCTAATAAGAGCACTAATGTTGACTAATCTGATTGAATTCATTGATGTAATTAACTCAGTAATCAACTGAGTGCTAGCTGAACGCTCATGCCTTCTCAGTGCTCATATTATACCATATTCACTGCAGTCTTTCATTTTTATACCAGTTCAATTAAAGCACTGATTCTGTCCCTCTTATTTTAAATGCATATCACTCAAAATGTATCCTCATTATTTGCTCTGTGAATCTATGGTTTTTTGACTACGTTTAATTGTATTAATTGATTCAAATTAAAACCTGCTATATCAACATGAATAGAGTGTGTTGCGTTGTCGATGATGAACAGGGACTGCAAAGGAATCACAGTTTCACTCATGACCAATTTGATAAAAAGGGTGTACAGCCTTACAAAAATAAAATAAAATAAAATGTTTGCAGTAGGATTTCAGCAACAAAGAAATTTGCTTGCCACAATTTTTCTAGTATTTGCCATATTTTGCCATTAGTGGCGAAAACTGGCCTAAAGTTTTTGGAAATTTTGGCAACATTGGTAGAATTTACTCTTTTTAAAATTTAATTTCTTCTATTATTGACCTATTTTGATGCATTTAAATTACACAATTACTGTACTTGCCTTTACCCATTAATTCCTAACCTGCTTTACCTTACTTTTGAAATGCGTATTTTAATAACAAACATGATCAAAAACAGAAAACAATAATATTTTCAATGTTCTACATTCCTTTATTACATTGGTAATACATACCGTACAGGCCAAAAGTTTGGACACACCTTCTCATCTATCTGTCAATGTGTTTTCTTTATTTTCATGACCATTTCCATT
>JAQMYJ010000012.1:35966041-35979599 GCA_030014305.1 Clarias laeviceps | reverse complement strand
TCATGAAAATAAAGAAAACACATTGAATGAGTGAAGGTGTGTCCAAACTTTTGGCCTGTACTGTATATATATATGTTTGACACACAAGGAAAGAAGGAAGGAAGAAATAAAAACACTTTTTGCTTTTTGCGACTTGATTCTTTGGTGTTGGCTGAATGTAACTGAACTTAGACAGCAGATATTTGATTCATCAAAAAATTTCATCAGTTAATTCAGAATAAATGTTTATACTTTATTTACTTAGCAGCAACCCTTTACCATGATTGCGTTTCCTACATTTTTACAGAGCATTTATTCAGATTTTGCGTCCGTGGTAGGACCTCTGGGCAACATTCACGCACACATTCACACACTATGGGGAATTTCGGAACGTCTATTAGCCTAATTTGCATGTCTTTGGACTGTGGGAGGAAACCCATCAAGCACAGGGGGAGAACATGCAAACTCCATGCACATGGAATAGAACCCAGACCCTGGAGATGCGAGACCACCATTGTGGATTAGTATGTTAAAAAAACTACATTATTTTATTTATATGTGTATTTTTCATTTGTTTAATGCATACTGTATATGAGAAACCTGATCTATATAAGTACGCTGCACACACGTCTTGAGTCGTTGTAACTGACGAATAACTCACAATAGAAGAAAGTAATTTTAAAATGAAACTATCAAGATTTATGTTTTTAAATGTAGGTGAAATGTGGCATCTATAGATAACATCATAACATGATGACATTGTTTTTTCATGACTGCTTGCATAGTCTGCTGAAATCAGTCATTTAAGCAACATTATGGTAAAACTGATCGTAAAAGACGGGCCACTTTTACATAATTTAACCTGAGACATCTTATTAAAACATGCAGAAGTATTATATCATGAGAAGACGTTACGAGCTGGGTTGGGGGTTTTGATACGGGTAAAGTGTTTCATACGAACAATTTAAAGGTCGGAATGACATAAATTTAGTGACTGAAAATTGCACTGTAAGTGCAGTTAGCATTGAATGCTAAATGAGACGATGGGTTCTGTCATGATAAAAATCAGCAAGACAACTTGTGAGCCAGGGGAAATTTTTTTTTATACAATTCCAAATAAAAATACAAATACGTGGCAAGGGAGGAGAAAAGTAAATTTGCCAACATTACATGTACTTTGATAGATAAACGACATCATTGTGTAGAACAAAGTTGATTATTAAAAGTCATTGCTTATTAAACAATTTATATTATATAATATGTATATATTATGTATATGTATATCTATCTATCTATACACCGATGAGCCATAACATTATGACCACCTGCCTAATATTGAGTAGTCCCCGCTTTTGCCACCATAACAGTGGTGCACTGTGTGTTCTGACACCTTTCTATCTAAACATGTATTGATCTTCTCATCAATTTGATCTATAGTAGCGCTTCCATAGGATCGGACTATAATGATTTATATTTGAAAATCGTCTGATATACCCCACCCACTTCCAGCCACCATTGTAATGAGATATTGAAAATGTAGCTACTGCGAGAAGGTCTGCAGGGGTCAGGACATACCAAATGTTATCCAAGCAAGGAAGAAAATGGTGAACTGGTGACAGGGTCATGGGTGGCCAAGGCTCACTGATGCACATGGGGAGTGAAGGCTGGCCAGTGTAGTCTGATCCAACAGAAGCGCTAGTAGTGTAGAGGAAAAGGTTAATGCTGGTTTCAATAGAAAGGTGAAAGAACACACAGTGCATGACTGTTATGGTGGCAAAGGGGGGACCTACGCAATATGAGGCATTAGTGGCCTGAGAGACGTTTGTGACTTTTATTTAATTGGGGGGGAAAATCTACATCTAGTCTTTAACGTTCATTAATTCATAGATTTTTTTTAAACAGGATTAAATACTAATTTTAACACACATCATGCTTAAACTCTTTTCAGTGGCGTCTTGAAGCACTGTGATAAAGATTTTTCCACCAGGTGGCAGTATCTACTTTTGAATTATTCAATTCAATTCAGATCTGATTCAACTAATCTGTTAATTAACAACCCCACCTGATTTAAGGTGTGTGTGTGTGTGTGTAGAGGAGGAAAAACAGTAAAATCGTATCTAGGATCCAGGATCAGGGCTGCGGAAAAAAGAGAACACTATTCAATTTTAATCGACAGTGCATAATAAAGAAATTTCAATTTTTATTCATTTTCTAAATCGTGTTTGCTCCCAAATACCTCCACCCACCAACCAGCAGACCAGCAGATGGGACCAGACGCATGCCATGTGCATTCGCGTCTCAGGGGTTGTAGTTTGATTATGCCACAACCGAACAGCAACACGTGTCATGTGAGTGAAAATGAGATTCAATTACTCATCCAGGATCCATATGAATATTCATAAGCGCTTTAATCAGATAACATGATGTCTCTACACCACCATGAAATAACCAGAGTTAATTGATTGTCTGTTAACACGATCAGTTAGTTTGTCCATCAATCACACAACTCAAGGCCATGCTCAAAGTGTTACTAAAGGCACACACACACACACACACACACACACACACACACACACACACACACACACACACACACACACACCAATGTACACACACTCATCTCAAAGTGGCACAGCAAATGAAGAGACAGGGGCATGATGGGACAGGAGCTACAGAAAAACGACCCTGGGAAAAACAAACAACTTAAAAAAAAAAAAAAAAAAAAAACGAATCAGAGGCAAAGAAGGAGAGAGATGGAGAGAGTGACGGATGAGGAGGTGCACTGGCCGGCAGCAAACGCACAGAGATGATTAATACGAGCAGAAATAATTGCATTTCATTAAGATTGATGAGACACCATTTAACCTCATCTCTCTCTCACACACACACACACACACACACTCTGTGTCTGTCTTCCTCTCTCTTCCCTACAGCATTCATCCTTCGTCAGTCTGAGAGCATCTCTATAGCAACGTCAGCTCGTGATAAAGTATCCGTTATCTCAGCAGCCAATCAAAATGAGCGATACACACATGTGGAGACAAACACACCCCAGTGGTTATTATTCCTCCTGGTCAATGAGGTGTCAGAATATGGAAATGACCCAGAAAGGTGATTAGAATTTTTAGTGTATTACAACTGTTACACTAATTTTTTATTCCTGAGATAGATCTGTTATTAAAGGATCCTGTGGGGAGGAGGAGGAGGGGGGGGAGGGGAATCACATTTATGCAAACGTCATCGATCAGACCGAACGCGTTTAACGTCTGACTTTCCTTTGTCGTTTCTTTAATTTCACAACAGAGCTGTGCGGCGAAAAAAACGAACCGTGGAGTCTTTTGATAATCCGGGGTTCGCCATGAGGTACAGCGTGTTCAACGTTTGTCTCCCTGGCGTGAGACAGAATTTTTGAAACAAATTCCCGTTCTAGCTTGTTGATTATACAAACCAAATGACAAAAAACGACATTTCTCACTCTCAGCCACACCTTCGGTACTGAAAGCGCGGCCAGTTTTGCTTTATTGGCTTTCGGAACATTACTTGGTGGCCATCTTGGACAACCAGACTTGATGTTAGCTAGGTTAGCTAGGTTAGCTAGGTTAGCCTCATAGCTCGAGAATAAAGTTAAAGAAACAAACTGAACACGTCCACGTTGAGCAAACACATTTGACCATTGTGTTCGTGATACATTAAATTATTATTTACTAAAATCCAGAAAACGCATAGCTACTGTACACAAAGGAGTGTGTTGACAGGGTGAGTAGCAGTGGTGCAACGTTAAGCAACGAAACCAACTAACATAGACCATAAACACCCTGCTTGAATAGTTCCAATTTTGGACTTTCATCGTGAATGGTTTTAAATCAATGGAGGCCACGCCCACTCAGATTTTTTAGTTTTCCATATGTGGAATATTAGAGTTTATTAACTAACATCTGGACCACAAATGCATCTTTTTATTTGTGGGCGGAGCTAATTTCAGGGCGTGAAAAATGAAGAACCTGAAATGAAGAAACTAGATATAAAGTGCTCCAAGTTTTTCTAAGATTTTATATATATATATATATTTTTTTTTTTTCCCATAATTAGTACAGACTTGGACATGTTGGTGAGTCTGACATAGTAATTAATAAAATGTACATAATACTCAGAACTTTTCAAAATTAAGTTTCTATAATGAGTGTTTACAATGAATAATTAGAATAAGGAAAAAGGAAGGGAAGCATGGTGGTGGCGGCATGCCACAATTAGTCACATGACCTAAGCCACACCCACAAGTCTATTTATGAACATGTTAAAAAAACAATAATGAAACATGTTTATGCTCTTTCAAGTCAAAGTATAAAAAAATTCTTCCCTTTCTTGCGGTAAGAATGGATGCCTGTCTATCCTAGAATTTTATCTGTCCATGCATGGGTGTGTGTGTGTGTGTGTGTGTGTGTGTGTGTGTGTGCGGTGTGTGTACATGTGTGTTTCCTCAAACTGCCAGAGACACAAAGGCCAAAGTGATCTCGCTAAATCAGTTCACCTTTGTTACTTGTGTTGAGATCTTTCACACACACACACACACACACACACACACACACACACACACACACACGCACACACACACGGCTTTATAGCAGATTAGAAAGAAAAGCGCATCGAGAAAAAAGTAACATGGCCAAGGTTATTAAAAAAAAAAGGGATGTAGCCAAGCAAGATGGCGTGCGCCTGGCCCCAGGGCATCATGGGAGATAAATGGTTGACCCGAGCTGTGTCAGGCCTGGATTGATGCTACTATCAGCACTGCGCTCACCCAATGATTTCCCTCTCGCTGATAAAGTGTGTTATCTAGTTAGTGGCGCGAGGGCCCGAGGCCGCAGGCGAAACCAAGGTCAATCTCTGAGGACGATCTTTGTTGGGCTAAATGAGGAGCGCGCGAGCTAAGGGAAGGGAGGAGGGCGAATCAAAAGGCAGCTGGGAGGTCTAAGGGATAAGATAAGCTAAATTACTTCTCTTTAGCAGGACGGGCCTGAGGGCTGCAGGATCTGAGGAGGGCAACACTGGGGAAAGTGTGTTTGTGTGTGTGTGTGTGTGTGTGTGTGTGTGTGTGTGTGCACTCTGCGAGGCTACACCTGAAAATCACACACTTTTTCTTTCTTTCTGTCACACACATCTAAGAAACACAGTGCCCTGCTGTTTCCGAAATTCAGCTGCTCTTTTCTGTCACACACACACACACACACACACACACACACACACACACACACACACACTTAATGATGTACACTTTTAATAATCATTTATACAATCACACGCTCTTCAAAACAAGTAGACAAGATATGGCCACTTGTGTTCTGTCCAGAAATTATAGGCTCCCTAGGTAGGGAGGATTTTTGGGCAGAGAGAGATATTTAAGCGAGAGAGAGAGAGATTTAAGAACTTCTAAACTGTATTGGTCTATGATGATGGGTAAATAGTTTGTATAACAATTGAAATATATACATGGAATGTCTATGATATATATTGATACTGATATATTGACATGTAGTGTGTTGGATTAATACATGGACTGAAAGGTGGCAAAAATGATTGTATTTACTTCATCACTTAATTACTGTTTGTAGTTCTCTACACTTATTTAAATAAAAGCGTGAATGGATGGATATATTGGTGGATGGACAAGTAAAAAATAAAAGTACGGATGAGTAGATGTCGTGATCAACACAATCCCTTTAATCAGGTTCCGTTTGCAGTTTCATATGTTGAATCAAATAGATTCATAGATGGATGGATGAATTCTATAGAACTATTCGTATAGACTACTTCCTATATACAGTATATGAATGAATGGATGTATAGCCAGAGCACGGTGGATGATGGATGGTTGTAATCACTTTAGCTGTTTACAGGTGTGTATATATATATATATATTAATTTTGAATATTCGCACAAATTCACAATAATGATGAATGGATGGATAGAAGGATTATAAAGAATCGACTTTTGCCAAGACGGATGGCCAGACTAAGAGCTTAATAGATGGTCAGATGGGGATGCAGTCACTTTTATATATATTTATTTAGTATATATTTTAGTATATAGTATATTTAGTATATTTAGTATATATACATTTATTTTAATTAATTAGATTTGATGGATTGATGAACTCAGTACAAATTCCTGCTTCCTGCTTCCTGTTTAGATAGATGGATGGATGGATAGACAGATCTTAATCAATGGATGGATGCAGTCATCCATTGGTTGTAGTTTTATATATTAATTTAAATACCTTAATGAATGGATACATTTAGTGGTGGATTGAATATCTCAATTTTATAAAAAATTCAACCAATCACATGTGGCAAAAAAACCCCGTGTTTACAGGATGTATAAATTGGACGATGAATGGATGGATGTATTGGTGGATGAAGGGATGTAGAAATAAGGGTGGATGAAAATAAATAAATAAATAAATAACTAAATAAATACATTTTACATTGGCATTTCTGTGGTACTGGACCAGGCAGGTTGGCTTTTGATCCCTGTGGTCATGGAGGAGTCTTAGATGCCCATTGCTCTTTTCCCAGAGTGGATATACTGTATTGGTGCATGTATGACTGTATATATCAGTGAATAGAAGGATAGATGAATGGGTGACTGGATGGATAGATACTGTATCATGGTGAAAGAATTGATATATTGATGGATAGTTATACTGGTATATGTAGGCTTTATGAGTGGTTGGATAAAAGGATGGATGGATATATTTTGGATGAATGGATGAATGAATGTATGGATGAATTGATGGATATATTGGTTGATAAAATGATGGATATACTGGTGAACGGAATGATATATATATATATATATATATATATATATATATATATATTGGTGTATGCATGGAAGGATGGTGTGACTGGTGGACATATTGGTGGATGCATTTTTTTGGTGCATGAATGGATGGATGGATGGATGGATATATTGCTGGATGAGTGGATGAACGCCATATTGGTTGATTAATGTATGTACTGATGAACTGATGATATACAGTGGATATATTGATGGAGATGGATGTATGGGTGAGTATATGGATGAATATATGGAATATATGCATGGATATATTGATTGAGGGATGGGCACATTTATGGGTGGATGCATGAATATAGTAGTGGATGAAAGGAAAGATACATTTCAATCCACTACTTCCAGGAAAACAGTGAGAATTGCTGCGGCTCACCACTAGATGTCAGTGTTGTCCTACATCTCACTGCACAAAAAAAAAGCACATTCAGTGTTTTTCTTCCTCCCTCTCTTACTCACTCACTGACTCACTCTATCACACACACACACACACACACACACTCCATTTCCACCTCATCAAGAGCTCATTAATGAGCTGTACTGGGTGTGAACAGGAAAGAGTAAAACGCACAGTCTTGCTAACAAGAAGCTTGTGCTCGAACAGACAGCACGATTCCTCAACACCACACCATGTCGAGTCGTGTACTTTTCAGCTCACACCTTTGTTCCTGTTGCAGTGTTTACTAATCTTCATGTGAAATTTCATATCACGCAGTCACTCATTGTCTATACAGCTTTATATCCCAGAAGACAGGCGGGGTTCACCCTGGAAAGGTGCCAATCCATCGCATCTATACATACACACTCACATGCTCATTCATATTGTGGGAACGCCTAATCTGCATGTCTTCCGACTGTGGGAGGAAACCGGGGAACCCGGAGGAAACCCATAAGCATGGGGAGAACATGCAAAGGTCATGCGCACAGACCCCATGATCCGAGTAGCTTCCAGTTTATTTACGGTTATGTAATGATTGTACACGTTAATAATTATTAGCGACAAACACAACATTTGTTTAAGATGTAGAGAGTGACAGATTGGTGCAATAGGAAATCCGTTGTGTGTGAATTTCTACATCTTCATCTGAGATTTCTGAGATTTCACCTCAAGACAGTCCATAGAGGAAAAAAAGCAGGGTGATTTTTTTATTTTTATTTTTTTGCTCCATTTTGTTTCATTCTCTCCTTTTTGTTTGGTCTCTCTTTTTCTCTCTCGCTCTCCAAAAAAAAAGTCAACCTCTACTAAGTAAAAAAAGAACGAAAGATAGTGAACTTCCTGAACTGGATGTACCGCCTTAAGGCCTGTACACTAATATCCTAAATATTAACCTCGTGCAGATGTGTGTGTGTGTGTGTGTGTGGTTCCATTTATGGATTTTGCACATAATGTAACTGGCACAGACTTTCAGAGCCTAGCAAGTGCACACACACACACACACACACACACACACACAAACCTTCTACTATCGAGAAGTAATCACGTTAAAGCGCGATTAAAACTTGCTCTAATTACCTCTGGCCTCATTAAGGGAATGGAAGATGAGCGCCGAGTCATTTAGGCGACGGAGCGAGTCCGTGTTCTGCTCGGTTATTTAAAGATTCAGCTAAAGCAAACCGATCTACATTATTTAAATAAAAATGAATCACCGGGGAGTTTATGGGCCTGACAACTAACACAGGCTGTGTGTTTGTGTTTAAGTATTACAAACAGGTTTGCAAACAACTCACGTATTTCTCATAAAGTTCTATTTTTTTGTCCTATTTTTTGCTGTCGATGTGCTGCACAAATCTACAAGAGAACAAGTGGTGTGTGTGTGTGTGTGTGTGTGTGTGTACTGCTTGCGAGACGTGTCCTGTGGGTGGTCCCGAGTCCCGTAGGAATTACCGCGTTTTCACTCAAGGTCGAATCATTTTTAAACTGAAGGTTGTTTATTTTCCCGTCTCGGCCTGATGACATCACACACTAACGAGCAGAGATAAGTTAGCCTATGGTAAACTAATCAACAACGTGGTAGCGGATGTCCAGAGTCGATTCTTTTCCTCAAACAGCACGTCCCAAAGTGTTTTCTTCCTCTTCTACTGCAACTATCGAATGATGATTAATATTTATTTAAGAAAGTTATTATCGGTCTGAGATGGTGAGAGCTGATTAGTGTGCGGCATTAGTGCAGTGGAAAGACGTGGGAAAGGCCGTTTTGAGGTTTAAGGGAAACAGAAATGCACACACACACACACACACACACACACAAACACACGAACTGTTAGTTCAGTCAGAACTTCAGAAAAGTCCTGCTTTGTAATAAAGTCTTATTCCAGCCCCCATCCATCTCCTGTTAGAAGGGTCAGACAATGTTAACTGCGTGTGTGTGTGTGTGTGTGTGTGCGTGCGTGTGTGAGAGAGTGAGAGAGAAAGATGGAGTCTGGACATTGATAAATTCCCTCCGCCAAACGATCGATAAATGTCTGTTATGGGCCTGTGATGGCCTGAAGCTAGCATCATAATTATTCTGTCACACAGTGCTGCCACACACACACACACACACACACACACACACAAACACAGTAAGTTAAGCGCTGACATGTGATTGGCAGGTGGACAGCTGTAACCGAGGGCAACAAGCATAGACCCACCCCTTCAACCACCCACACATGGCCTTGCGGGATATGCTGTCACATGACCATCAGAGTAACAGACAGACAGGAAAACACACACACACGCACACACACACACATACACACACTGCTAGACAAACATGGGGCAATCAGCGCAATTATTATGGGAACAAATCTCAAATGGTCTACTTACTTCCACCACACACACACACACACACACACACACACACACAGTTTAAAAAGTGAACATTTCCGCTGCTAATATTAAGAGCTGATAAACATCAGTGAAAGCAGAAGTCTTGGTCTCTGCCAATGTGTATGTGTGTGTTATAATAACAGTGTTCTAGGCGTGAGAGCATGAATCTATTAGTCCACGGTTTTGCCCAACTTGATTGAAAGGTCATAGACATGAACACACACACACACACACACACACATTGCTAAACGTGATAAATCATTTTCATTTAACACTGATTAGTTTTCTTTCACTAGTTGCACTGAAATGTTTCTGTATGTGTCTCGGGTCTTTGTGGGGACCAGACGGTCCTCATTTTGACAGGTTTGTATCACAAACCTCACAGTAATGAGATCTTTACGATATATAGTGTCTTATACAAAAAAAACCCCCAAAAAACTGACAGTAAGTATTAAAGAATTAATAAGTTTCTAATGAAGGTCCTCACAAAACCAGTGAGTGTATATAGTACCAGTTACTGTTATTACTTAATGCTAATGTTATTACTACTAATCAATTCTACTTACAACTTGCTAATATGCAAATATTCTATTTATTACTTCTACTTACTAATTCTGCTACTACAACTTGTTGTTACTTACTAGTGATACTATTTATTACTTTTACTCACTAATTCTGCTAACCACCACAACTACAACTACAACTTCAGTACTCCTTAATACTTGCAAATTGCTACTTCTCAGTCATTTTTTATTAGCTTGATTCTTTCCCATACCATTTTAAAACATGTTACATTTGCACTTGAACTTTGAAAGTTAACAACTTAATTAAGCTCAGACTGACCACATGAGCTTCCTATGAGTCTCAGTTGAACATTGGAAGGCATTTTGGCACAGAACAAGGATTGTGGAATTTGACCCCGATTACTTACACTACAGCTCAAAAGTTTGGAATCACTTTCTAACTCCATGGTTACTCCTGATTTTTATTTCTTTCTACATTGTAAAGCAATGCTGGTATTACATCCAAAATATGCAATAATCCTCTTTTAACAGATAATGTTGACATGTATCTGCTACTCATGATCTATATGATGAAACTGGTCAGATTAGAGCCGTTATGAAGCTTTAGAGAGCATTTGGGTGCCTTCAACAATGCTTTACAGTGTAGAAAGAAATAAAAATCAGGAAAGACCATGGAATTAGAAGGGGTGTCCAAACAGTGTTGTACTTATTGTTACTACTACTCGCTATTTACTAATTCTTCTTACTACTCCTAATTAGTACTCAATAATACATAATAATACTGCTGCTTACTATTACTTAAGTACTTAGTTTTTAGTACTATTTACTGCTACTACTTATTATTATTTCTATTTACTACTATAAGTTACTATTTTCACTAGTACTACTGACTACTATGTACTGATTACATAAAAAGACTATGTATTGCTTCCACTTACTCTTACTTAACTCATCTTTAAGTATGAAAGTAGTATTGAAATAGTCTGCTTGGGTTATATATTATACTATAATATAATAATCCAAGTTAATAGACGCATGAGACCATGTGATCACGTGACATCATGAGCAGGATGCATAACCATGTGTGTTGTCATGTGATCGAGCGAGTGTAAGTCTAATAAAACTGTTCAGAATTCACACAATCATTCACACTCAATAATGCTTTAATTAAGGTCCAGACGTGATAGGGCAACCACAACCCTAACGCCTACAGCAAGCTAACATGCTAACACAGAAGCTACCAATAGATGGCCTTTGCCCTTTGACTTTAGCTGTCCTCTGACTTTTTAAATTGTGACGCCTATTAAGATCAATGTCAACTCGAATACATGACGTAAATGAGAGTTCAAATTAGCACTCAAGTTGGATAAAAAGATTTTAGTAATATAATTAATGTTAGCCTGAAGCCTTTAGGTATATGAGACTGAAAAGGAAAGCGCACTCACACGCGCACAAACATACACCTGCCAAGCTAACGTGAGCTGATAATTGCTGATTATTGATTATAGATCAGCTCTATCTTTATTTGAGTTTAGGACCCTCTGGCACAGCAAACACACACAAACACACACAGATTTCAACAGCAGCTGCTTAGGCACCCTGTGGTGTAGTGTGTGTATATATATGTGTGTGTATAAATGTGTGTAAAAGTCAGGCTCAACCACGTGCAGCTGCTGCCACTCAGGGTCTATTGTCATGGAGACCTCCTCCCAGCATGCACCACACAACTGCCCCATTGTATTGTGGGAGTAAAAGATTTCACGCTTAGCCCAGTTATGGCCCAGCTGCCTCTAAGCAGACATGTGTGTGTGTGTGAGTGTGTGTGTGTTGTCTCTCATCTCTCTGTGCCTCCATATGTCTGTATATTTTGCGCCTGCTCCGCATTTAGCTCAGCCTTTCACTCGTTAAGTGTTTATTTATATGAACTCTGACGTTAGTTTTTTTTTACACTTATTAGCAAAGGTTTCAAATTAGCGCTATGTATTGTATGCGATGTTGCTACAACTATCTTGTTAGAAACAGGGAAATGAAACAAATGTCAAATTTATGTATTTAGATTTGTATATGATTAGATGTGTAAGACTAGCTGCTAAAAATGTGCTAAGCAATAGTGTTTTATATTACAGTATATTGCTTGCTAGATCTAGCTAAATCTGATCGTACAGTACAATTAGCTAAATAGCTAAAAATTATATCTTAACAAATGGAACTACCTTGAATATAGTTACATTGATCTACACTTTCTTAAATAAAAAAATAATAATTGACAGCAAAACAAATATAAGATTATTAATCTTATTTCTAATCAAATTGTACAAAACATTGTAAACCAAATATTTCTTGTTCTTTCACAATTTTCGTTCTTTAAAATAATAAATTTAAAATAAAGTTCCTAAAACTAAGAAAAGCTTTTCTGCTGAAAGAACAAGACATTTGCATTTACAATTTTAGTAAAATTGTATTAGAAATAAGCTCAATAATAACATATTTGGTTTGCTGTTTTATTTTAGGAAATTATAGCTAGGTTTAGCTAAATTCAAGAATATTTCACTTGCTAAGATGTAATTCTATCTGTTCTAATTCTAACTATTATTGTGAATCTTGTGGTTGAGATGGGTTAAATTGCAGGAAATTACATAATAAACATGCTGGCATTTACTCATAAATTTAAGAAAAATAAATAGAATTTTATTCAAAAATAACATTTTTGCTGTTTACTTGTTTAAACTGAGGAATATTATATGAATAATTGAATATCAATGCAGTGAGAATGAATCCCAAATCAGCTGAAAATGTAAAATAAATTGATGCAACGCGACTCAAATTAAAATTTACTCTACACCAGCACATCCTGCTTAAACTCTGTCTAAATGTTTGATATGTTTTTGTCATTATGTGACTGCTTAACTCAGTTTTTATTGTTTTATTGGCAGTAAGTTGCTCGCACTGGTGTCATATCTGAAGCTCAGGCCTGGAAGGCAGATATTCATGCATGGCCAAACATTAGTGCACTGTCTCATCACAATATCATACACTCATCATAATTCCACTTATTCATAATTGAATAATCTCTCTGAGCTGCAGCCCTGCTGGGATTCGGTGCTTAACCAAATGATCTGCGTCATCTGTCATTGACTGCCAAAAAGACCCAATCCTCTCTCCTGCTGTGTGTGTGTGTGTGTGTGAGTGTGTGTATGTGTGTAAGTAAAAATGTGAAATATATTGTTTATGAAAGAATTGCTAAATGCTAAAAATTTAAATTGTAGCTTTTTGTTTAAAGAGAACGGCTAAAACTGCATAAAACAAACTCAAATAGCTTTTACACACACACACACACACACACACACACACACACACACACACACACACACACACACACACACACACACAGACACAC
>JAQMYJ010000012.1:35861430-35872718 GCA_030014305.1 Clarias laeviceps | reverse complement strand
GTTAATAGGAACAGTGGTGATCAGTGGTTGGTTAATAGGAACAGTGGTGATCAGTGGTTGGTTAATAGGAACAGTGGAGATCAGTGGTTGGTTAATAGGAACAGTTGTGATCAGTGGTTGGTTAATAGGAACAGTGGAGATCAGTGGTTGGTTAATTGGAACAGTGGAGATCAGTGGTTGGTTAATAGGAACAGTGGTACACACTTTTTGCACTAAGTCCTAGCTAGCTAATTATCAGCTAATTGTTTTCATTTCAGTTACATTAACAAGTGAAAGCAGAAAAATGAACACATAGACTAAGGACAATTAATTTAACATTCATTTTTATTTACTTTTTCCTGCAATGATTTATAAACTCCTTATCCAATGTCAATATGGTAAACAAATAATCAATAATATAATTTGTTTGAGTAAATCCATGTTTCCCAATCCATGGAGCAAACCAGCTTCTATATAACATACCTGACCCAAACCATAAGCTCTTTGTCAGGGTTAAACGAGTGTGTCGGAGCAGGTATACACACTTTTCAAATAAAAAAAATGAGAAACCTCACGCTATTGACCGTCATTAAACGTTGTGTCAGTTCACATATTAACCAGAAGATGGCGCTTATGTAACATCATCAACACAAGCCATGGTTCTGATAAGCGACTGAAACGTTTTTGTCTGTTTTGTGGTAATTTGTCATTTGCTATTACATTTACCACATCTGTCTTGTAATTACACATCACATATTTTCCTGTTAAAATAATAAAAATAGCCTGAATAACTTTTCAGTTTAATAATCAGTTTATTTTTTAATCAATTAAGATTAAGCTACAAAAGCAAAATATCATGTCCCTGACTAAAAGGTAAACACCCTAAAATACAGGTTCATACAGTTTGCTTAACTTGTTATCTAGAATTAGCCTTTTCTATGCTAACCACAGGCGTGGTTAGGCTAAATATTGATACGATAATTTCTGCTAAAATATCTGCTAATGGTGGGAAAAGTAATGTCACAAATATTAACAAGCTCCAGGCTTATTTTTAAGCTTTTCTGTTTTTTAAAAAATATATAATTTTACACTTCCCTCAAAGTGACCTTTAGATTCAATCACGTTAAACTTGAATATAGTTACTAAGCAAACACTTCACACTAATGATTTAGTACTTTGTTTCGACCTGGTTTAAACTTAAACTCATCATTAGGACGGTAGTACATCTATTAGGACATCATTTTAAGTACAGTGGGCAGCGATGGCACAAAAGGTTTACTGATCAGAATGTTGGGGGGGATATTGCCAATCTGCCACTGTTGGCTTGACTGTCTCTGCTCCAGAGGGTCTTATATCACGGCTGACCCTGTGCTCTGACCCCCAGCTTCCTAACAACAAGCTGGTATATCACTGTAAATTAAACAAATCACTGTACTGTAAAGTGTATATGAATTCTTCTTCTTTTTCTATAATTGAACATAGTATGATGTATCTCAAAGACATATTGTGATTCACCAAGTCCAACTAAAGGTTTGAAGGTTTGGGTTACAGCAACTATAATAAACATGTTAGGCAGCTGACAGGGCCTGAGATGAAAGTTAAATGAGCTTCCATTAAAGTGAAATTGCTTAAAACGGTGGCCTAAGGATGTACCAAATATATATTTCATTATATATTTAATAGCCTATATATTTTTTTTAGTAAGTGCTGGTAAGGTGCTTGCTCAGTGGCCAATCAAGGACACTGCTTACTCAAGGAAACGGGACAGTCAAAGTAACTGGTTAAATAAGGACACTAGCTAATTAAGGTCACTGGTCAATAATGGACCCTGGTCAGTCAGGCACACTGGTCAATCATGGGCACCACCCAATCATGGAACCCAGCCATTAATGGACACTGGCGAATCAAAGTCACTGACCAATCAGTGTGTGTGGGTGTGTGTGTGTGTGTGTGTGTGTGTGTGTGTCCATTACTTACATTACTGAATATCTGGATTATTAATCATGTAGCTCTAGGGCAAAAATAATAATAAAAATACCTTTAGACACTTTTGGTTACTCATTTATAATACATTAGTGGTTTTGCATGTGGTAGAGTGTGAAGAAATGTGCATGTTCTTTCTTTCTTTTTTTTTTCTTTTCTTCTTTCTTTCTTTGCAAAATTATAAAATATATTCAGGGTTTATGAGAGTAAAGTCCTTGAAGTAATCACATTTGCAATTTGTGTTGTCTTTATTTAACAAGCTCTCTCTGTTCTTTTCAAGACACTTTAACCAAAAACAAATAAGCATTCTCTAGACCAGCTTGGGTTTAATATAAGACTTTGAGCAATATGCTTTATTGAACATGTAAGGATATTTCATATATGTAGTTCAAAACCTGCAAGAAAAATTGCTGTTTTTATACATTTATATATAACTTCTTTACAAATGCAGTTGAGATGTGGTGACGTTCTGCAGGTTCAGTGAGGGTTCCAAACAGTGTACAAACTTTAACATGCACATTTAATATACAGTTACCAACGGCAACGATTAGTTTCACCGCCATTCATTTACAGCTCCGAAACGACCTGAAATGACGCCTTGGAATGTGTGTCTGCTTTACATTTTTTAATAATAATAATAATTATTATTATTGTTATTATTATTATTATTATTATCATTATTTTTCAAATAATCATCTCAACTATCTGTACAGGGACGAGCTCTAAACCAAATAACTTATCTGACAAGAAAATAAAGAGACATCAGTAAAATAATGATAAGGTAATAAATTAATCCCCAACTTCAAAAGAGAACAAAAGCCCGCCCTGATTGAGCCACGCCCTGAATCAAACTCTGCCCAATCATCATTAGGGCTCAAATCAGGAAGTGAGTCAGCAGCAATTCCTTTAAAAGAAAAAAGAAAAAAAAATAAACAAAAAATAAATGGGCAGAGTCATTCCGTTTTCTCCATTTTCCCATCTTTTGATTGCGTCTCGTTTGTTTTGCGTAGCGGCGTCTTTTCCGAGTTGGAGTTTATCTGGCCGCCGTCAGGAGTTCCCGTGCTCTTGTTAGCCGAGTGCTTCTCCAGGTAGTTCAGCATTTCACTGAGGATCGTCTGGAAGGTGCTGAGAGCGGCGCAGATCGCCGGCGTGCCGAAACCATGTGTGATCAGACTGCAACACATGAAACAAGTATATACAATCAGATAATAATAACAATAATAATAATAATAATAATAATAATAATAATAATGATCTAATATAGCATGCAATCAGATATTTTACAGCTTAGTTGTGCTGTGTGCATGCTACAGGATTTCACTTAAATTGTGTTCAATAGAATATGACATTATAGAGTAATTATTCCAGAATTTTCCACTGAAAGAATCCATCAGGTCCAAGTTAATTTACTTATATTTTTTGGGAGGCTTGAATGTTTAATGGATAGTAAAATAATTAAATCTATTAGTAAATATTTTTAAAACTTCTTTTTGAACATTGTTATTTTTTTTGAAAAAGAAAAATCAAGCTTGACAGTTGGAAAAATGTCCAGAAATATGTTGAATAATATTATTTTTACTTGTTTTTAATTTTTTTTTTACAATGTTATAGAAGAAAATACTAGATCTTTTTGACTAAGTTGTAACTGTAATGTCATTGCAATGGAAATCAAGGCAGCAGCACACGATAGATGATCAGAACTATAAGAATTCAGTAATTAATGAAAAGAACTTCAGGTTATGATACGTAAATGAATAACATTTTAAAAAAGCAAAACATTTCAGTCATAAAAAATCTATTTGGGATAATTTGAAAGAAAAATAAAAAAAGTTTAGTGAAATTGTGCTTTATACTTTGTGGGAGAAATGTACAATTATGACATCAGCAAAAGGATAAAGACAATTTTGTAAGTAAATAAAAATTATGTGTATAATAATATTAATCTTATGGACGCTGAAATGTTTTGTTGAAGAAAGTGACAGGATTTTTACTTATTATTATTATTATTATTATTATTATTATTAGATTTGGCATCCTGTCCAGGGTCTACCCCGCCTCATGCCCTAAGTCTCCTGGCAGAGGCTCCAGGCCCTCCTGCGATCCTGAATACAGGATTAAGCTGTATTGACGATGAGTGAGTGTGAGTGAGTGATTATTATTATTATTATTATTATTATTAGAAGTAGTAGTAGTAGTTTGCATCTGTGTGTGCATGTTAGTACCTGAAATGTGTTAGATGTCTCTGAATATCTAAGTCCAGGATTGGTGTCGGTCTCGAGGAACCCAACGGAGAGCGATCCTGACTTAGTAAATCTTGAAATTCTTTACAGATCTGCCTACAAACACACACACAAACACCAATAAGATTTAGGAAACACAGTCTACATGTATACAAAAATGATATCTATTGATTGAGTGTTGTGATGGTGTTCCTACTCCTTAACTTGTAGGTGGTTATATATGTCTTTCATTCTTTCCTGTTTTAATCAATACTATATATATATATATATATATATATATATATATATAAACACAATGTGTCTAAGACCTTTAAACAGTAATGTATATTTACCATTTATACACTAACATCAGGCTAGTCGACAGGGATGCAAAATATATATACTATGTTGTTTTTTTTTGGACAAACCTTGTTATATTTTATGACTTCATTATAAAGTCTATATGAAAAAAAATCAGATTTAATTTCCAAACTTAAAAAAAAAACATTATATCTTACTGGAAAATATCTGTAGGCTAGAAAGGAAAGCAACTTGTTATGTAAAAGACGACTTTCACACTCTCTTCTGGGATTTGCATGCATGAAAAAGGAAGAAGAAATGTGACTGATTCTGTGGAATGTTCAGTAAATCAAAGCAGCTAATTCTCTTATAAAACTGCACAAATCGTACTTGAGTCAGTATTTTAAGCAAAAAGTCATCACACCAATTACTGACTTTGGTTCTTAATTACATTGCATGTGATTTGCAAGACTATATACAATACTGTATATAAAAACCACTGGAAATTAATCAATATCAGTTAAAATATAATTAGTTTTAATTACCTACTGCAAACAAATAATAGATTTTAAAGTACTTAGTTTTTAATAAAGAGTCCAGTTCCTTACTTGGTGGCCAGCACCATTTTCTTGCGGGCGTTCTGCTCTTTTGGCTCTGTGTGTTGCCGTGCCAGATGTTCTCCAACAGCTTTAGTGGGAAACTCTGTCTCACAGGTGTAGCCAAAGTCCCGTGCCAGATGTAGCGCTTCACCTGTACAGAAGAGGAGAAAATTGCAAACTTGCACAAGACACACTAAACAAGGAGTAGCAATCTACAAACCATCTGTTGCTGGTATATATACAGTACATTCATGAATGATGAATTTTCCAATAACATCACACATGAACACTTGTTCTACCATAAACTCAGTTGTGTGTAAAGTCTATTGCATTTTCTATTAAATATTTTCCGGATTGTTTGTTTTATTAATTGATTTCGGCGACCATACAAGGCATGTTTGAAAAGCAAACCTTGTTAATGTAATAATGTTATATTTCAACATGAGAAATATGAGATGTTTTAATCTTTTATTATGTAGTTGTTTGTTTTTTGGACAACATTTGTATATACTGTATTATCATATACTGTAGATACTATTCCAATGTAGCAATTAAAAATAACTGCCGGCTAAGCTGAATAATTTTTCCACAAAGTTATTTTGTTTAAGGGAACAAATCTCTTTAAGTCTTTTAAAGATTTCTCATCCATATTTAATTTTTTTAACTAATTAATTAAATTAAGATTTTTAGACAACCGATTGTCTGGATTATTTACTGTACATTTTCTGTACAGTTATAAATTTTTTTAAAGACTAAACACTGACGTTATTCTTCACATCCCGTTTGTTAAGTTTTGCTGTTTGTTGTGTCTTTTTTTATTCAACCTAAAAATTTCAAATATTTTCCAGCAGGCTTAGTCTTTCTAGTAGTTTAGCACATAGTGTTATGACATGCTTATAAAAACAGAGTTTTTTTTTTTTTTTTTTACTTTTCTTTTTATTATTCATGTTTGTTAGGAATGTTTTCTCCAATGTTGTCATGATTTTTGCCACAATTTTCACGTTTAGGTTTGTCACTTCTGTTGTTGTGACAAAAAAATGATTAGGAACCGATGTGTCAGACATACCTTCAACTAAAGACGTAAGCAGTGTGACATTGGCGGCTTTCCTGCGGCCTGCTGGGAGATTCAGCCCCAACCTGTCCAACTTCTCTCTGAGGCACCGGCCACCGTTTTTAGACTTTGCTCTAATAGAGAAAGAGAGAGAGAATTAATTATAAAAACATCATCAAACAATTATAAATGTGTCAATCGTTTAAAATTTTCACAACAAACCTGTTAAAGAAAATTATGTAAACTTTATTTTTTTCTATATTTACAATAATATTCTTATATCAACTGATTTAAAACTACATCACTGTGCACAAATAATATGTTTAAGTAGGAATTGAGTAATTTGCTTGTAAATCAATTTCATTGTAATTAAACTATTTATTGCAAAATCTTCAAATGTCATTAAAGCTTTGTGCTGTAACTGTGGTTCCAAATTTGTGTATTTTCTTACTCAGTGCTAAAAATAATCTCAAGACTGTTGCGTGTTAAAAAACAAAAAAATACATCATGGAATTTATTTATTTATTTATGCATATTTATATGAGAACTTGCTACTGTACCTAACCATCCCTGAAGGTCATTTTTAAATTCAAAATTGAAGTTGCTAAAAGTTAAATATAGCTCACACAGGTCACCAGTCATGTTTCTTTAAGTCACGTCAATGTTTTACAAAAACATTGCAAAAACCATACTTTGTAAGACATTTTAAAATACTACACTATAGGTTTAGTGGAGTATCTTTTACAATTTTCTTATATATATATATAAAATGGTTATTTTCTGGGGCTGCTTTTGTCTTTGTTTTTGTGTTTGTGCAGTTTGTTCATACAATACATTTAAGTTTAAGGTCATTAAGTACGGCCAAACTCTCTCTTATTCTGTGTGTGTGTGTGTGTGTGTGTGTTTGTGTTTGTGTGTGTTTGTGCGCACACGTGTGTGTAGGAGTAGTAGTAGCAGTAGTAGTGTAGTCACCATCTTCATCCCTATCCAATTGCCCTTCTCTGTCTCTCTCTCTCTCTCTCTCTGTCTCTCTTACTCATCAATAATATATCCACTGGTTCTCCTACTCACCCCATCTTTTCCTCTTCCTCCCTCGCGCTCTCCCTTTCTTTTCCCCTTCATCTCAAAATCAAGTGCAATATCCCCATCCTCGTACTTTTCCTTCTCTGTTTCTTTCTCTCATTTTCTCTCTTTTGCACTTTTTCCCATGTTCACTTTCAGAGCCTGGGGTTAATGATGTTTGTGCATATCACTCATATCACATCATCTGTGTGTGTGTGTGTGTGTGTTACCTCCTGAGGATGCCCCCCAGCAGTGAGGCATTGAGACACTCTGGTGGAGACAGTCGCCTTTTGACTTCCGCTATGGTCACTTTGTATTTGGAGGTAGAGCTGAGAAGCGAGAGACGGCCAGGGACAGAGCAGAACAGATCTGTAGGGTTCACCACACATGTGCCTCCTGGTGTTACCAATCAAAACAAACACACAAACGGGAAGGTTAACGTTGTCTAATAATTGTGCTTCGCCAACAGCATGATGCGTTTGTGTAAGTGCTTCATCTCTATGCCTGTGCAGGTTCTGCTGAGTTCTCAGGTTTTTATCACACTTCCTAAATACATCCAAGCAATAAGGTTAGCTTCAGTAGGTGTGAGAGAAGCCTGGCATCCCATCCAGGGTGTATTTAATTAGCTGAAACTGGCTTGAAGTTACTCATTTCTGAATCTCAAACTCAACCATGCGCAGCTTGCATGGTCGGAAATTTATAACAATTTATACAATTCTAGTCACAAGAAAAGATTAGGGCTGTTTGTTTAGGTACACATGAGTTTCACACTAGTGTTTTAATTGATTTATGTGTTATATTGTATGTTGTGCATACAGTTTATTTTTCTATTTTATCTAAATGAATGTCCCCACAAAACAGTTTTGAACTTTTGGGGACATTGGGGACGGTCCCCATTAGGGAAAAAAAACAACATTTATTTCTTTTTTTATGTGTGTTTCAACCTTTACTTTAAAATCCTAAAAGAGCCTAATCATTATACCTGGGTATAGCAAACTATTAATTAGCAGTGATATTAATTATTACTGAAATGTCCTCATAATGATAAAGGCACTCAAGTACACACAAGTAGAGAAATGTATGTGGCAGTTTAAAAGGCAGTTTAAACGTTATGTGGAAAGAAATACGTTTTATTTTCTTACTTTATTATTTTATTATTTGAAAAACAATTTTAGGTCTTTTAATTCAGTTACTGAGATAAATAGCATTAATATTTGTGCTAATGGAAGGTCAAAAGATTAAGTAAGATGAAAGTGTGTATCAGTGTGTGTACATGCTCGTGTGTAGTCATGCCTATGTGTGTTCATTTTTGGTGAAAACTAAATGTTCACATAATTACAGAAATATCTGACAATATTAAGTTATCAGGACATCGGCCTGTCCTCAGTAAAACAGAAACAACGACAACTGGTTAATGAGATTAATGTTTGTGTGCATGTGTTATGCATTTGTGTGTGTGTGTGTGTGTGTGTGTGTGTGTGTGTGTGTGTGTGTGTGTGTGTGCATACAATATGTTTATAATTTGGTGAGGAGTTTATGTCCCCAGAAGGATAGATGCCTAACCTGAAATTTCAGTGACATTTTTGGTCCTGTCTCAGTTTTTTGCTTTTATGCAGTTTAAATAATAGTGAGTTAATAAGTTAAACAAATAAAATGTTTCCTTCTACCAACATTAATATTAGGGTTAAATTATGTACACCCTAGGAAGGTCCTTATAAGGAGAAGTAGTACAAGTGTGTGTGTGTGTGTGTATGCTCTCGAGTCTGTGTGTGTGTGTGTGTGGGTGAGTGCATGTGTGTGTGTGTGTGTGTGTGTATGTGTGTGTGTGTGTGTGTGTGTTCCTGAAGGAGTTTTCTGGCTGCAGGGTCTCTCACCTGCACCGCCGCATGTCAGTCAATGTGAAGCGGTCTGACAAACCCAAGATCTCACCTAGCATTCAAGTTAACATCGCATTAATTCCCCCCCAAAAAAATGTTTTGATTCAAAGTAGTTTGTATTTTATGTTGCCAAGGGCGATTGAAAAAGAGCTATTGCCGGTAGTCTGGTCGCGAGCGTCGGGCCCAGAGGCGATAGCGAGTATTTAAGCGCTGGAGAGTAGCCTGAGGCGCAGCGCTCAGCGATCACAAAGCGAATCAAGTGCTTTTTACGAGTTTGCCACGAAAATTAAAGTTAGAGGGGGGAAAAAAGACATAGGCCAAATGCCAGTCTAGTTCTGATTCAAATGTAGCAGTGGTGTGTTTATGGGGCCGCCAGATCAACCAGCACACACACACATACACACACATACACATTTGTTTTACTAAGCTTACCTACACCTTAATCTTTTTTTAAACCATAATTCCAGTAAGCAAAAAAGAAACATTTATTCTTATTAATGTAATTAGTAAAAAGGTTCTCCTTGTGGCCACTACAAAAACATTCCCACAAGGTCAAACCCATCAGCTATTCCTGTCCTTGTTGGGACATTTGGTCCCCAAAAGATAAACACAAACAGACATTTGCCGATTATGAGGACATTTCACATTTCACATTCCACTCACATGAACAGCTTAATAATCCACATAATTCATGTTTTGCAAGAACTAAACCTCACCCCAACCATAACCTCATTAACCAAAAGAAAACTTTTTTTTTTACTTAAAAGCTGTAATTCTGTTTGCATTGTGACGACCATAGTACATCAGCTATGTTAAATATTTAAATCCTTGTGGGGACATTTGGACCTCATTGAGATATTAAAAAACAGTCAATTATAACCCATTCGACTAAATCCTTTAACATCCCACAGTATTCTAAAGCACACCAATATTCAATAACTATAACTTTTGTTACAGCCTTCTCCAGTGTTCTGCTGCATTTCATTACATTCTAATGAATGAATTCTATAACAAACAAATAAAGGCTTGTGTGTTATATAACGTTTTGCCATATTCTTTAAAATAATGCAACATTTTACACAGTGCATGTAAATTCTACAGTTGTACAATACCAGGGGTCAGGGGTGGCTCAGTGGTTAAGGTGTTTAAGTACTGATCGGAACGTTCCAGGGTCAAATCCCAGCACCATTGCTCCAAGGTTGCCACTGTTGGGACCACTGCAGGGCCCTTAACCCTTGACTGCTCAGATGTATAATAAACTGGACAAGGGTTTCTGCTGAAAGCCGTAAATGTAAAATGTAAACGTAAGATGTTTCTGTTCCTGTGGGGACATTTGGTCCTAATAAAAACATAAAAACATGTGGACAGCCGGACAAAGTATAATGATTGGAGGGGGTAAGGTAATTCTAATGTCCATAAGAAGATGCATGCTCTGTGCGTTAGCCTGGAAATACACTCTAAAGGGGAGAGGCTAATCTTGATCAAATTCCTGGAAGCTACATGCACTAATGATTAAAACGCGTGCGACTTCTCTAACCAGAGCGCGCGCGTTTCCTGAGTGATCTCTTTAGAAAAGGAAAAAAAAGAGATGGATAGATAGAAAGAAAGAAAGAAAAAGCTCGATGTGAATATTCAGGCGAGTCGAAGTTGCAGTGAGTGTGAACAACATTAAATATGATCTCCGCTGCATTCGGGGCTCGAGCCGTATTAACATATCAAAGCGGCCGCCCGAGGCGCGAGAGAAGCCATCGATACCGGGAGCGCGAGGCAAAGCAAAGATTATTGGTTGTGATGGCTCTGGAACCGGCGGAGCTCGCGGCTAAAAATTCTCCGTTATAAAAAAGAGAGAGAGAGAGAGAGAGAGAGAGACACGGGGGTGAGAGCGATGGGAGACACGCGCGCCGCATGGATCCGCGCGCACAGAGAGGCAGAATTTTATTCAAGAACAAAAAAAAGAAAAAAGAAAAAAAATAGATAAAGAAAGCAAAGTTAGCAAACGGCGCGCACTACAGTAGGTGAGATTCATGCAGAATGATAAATGAATGATGTTAAGACAGAAAGTGATAATAATAATAATAATAATAATAATAATAATAATAATAATAATAAGCAGTGTTATGTTTGATGACTATTACAATGTCATCAAATAAATATTTATTGTTCTTCAATTTAGAACACTGACGGTTATATATTTAGTAATTTGTCTGTTGGTATGTTT
>JAQMYJ010000012.1:35841422-35861287 GCA_030014305.1 Clarias laeviceps | reverse complement strand
ATATATATAGTTGGTATGTTTGTTTAATAAAATATTTCGAATTTTGACATTTTTAAACCATCACATCTTATATAAGTACATTTTAGATATATATTTTATTTATTTATTTAATCATCACCATAAAACCCCTTTCTGTAGTTCAGGTTTTATTCACATTCTATTTCTTAAAGAAAAATCAAACAACAAAAGGTGAAATCACGATGGAAAGCGAAGCCTCAGTATTGTGTGTTTTTAATGAGAGACATTCCAGCTAACGGGCAGCAAAGACTGAAAAAAACACGCGAGTTAAATAATTTAAATGTCCCTCTGTGTGTCTGTGTGTGAGTGTGTGTGTCCGCGCGCGCGCGTAAGCGTGTATGTGCGTGCGTGTGCGCGTGCCTGCATGTTCGGACTTACCTCGTCGGATAACCCCGCCTTGTCCGTTCAACATGAGCCCGCATTGCGCGTCCACAGACCCCTACAACACACATTACAGGAGCGTCAATTCCAATCCAATCCGCAACAGTACATCTACTGAATTTCTATAATATTTTAAGAAATTCAGCAACGTTTCCAAGCTGTTTTTTTCTTTACAAGATCCCAGTACAATCTCAACCATGCTCTTGCATTCTATAATATTCTAACCACGTTTTTTAATAATACAATAATCTTTGTGTTTTGTCTGGGACTATGTATTGAATTCTGGTACCTTCTATATTTGCTGTAAATTCCCCAACATTCTAGTAAAGTATTCAGTGCTTCATCCTCGACAGTATAGTAACTTTAATGGCATTGTAGTAAATTATGCATCGTTGTACGAAATTCTACAGCATTACTGTAAATTTAGCAATTTTATAGTAAATTCAACAGTGTAATAGTAAATTTATAATAGAATTAACATCACTATAGCACATTTTACAACATTCTACTGTATTTAATTGCATTATGCAACATTTTACTGCTTTAGAGTAAATTCTACTTCATTCTAGCAAATTCTACTGCAGACTAGTATATATATTCTGCAATGTGGTGGTAAATTTACTACATTCTTGTCCTACTGCATTCAAGAGAATTCTATAGTGATGAAGTAAATTCTACTTTAAATTTCACAACGATCTGGTAAATTCTAAGGTTTTATAGTGAATTATACTGCATTGTAATTAATAATAAAGTGTTATACTACATTAAACTGCATTCTAGGAAATTCTACAATGCTATAGTACATTTTAATACATTGTTGTGGATTCTACTGCATTGTGGTTGATTTTACAGCATTACAATTAATTTTAGAAAATGTATTAATTTATAGTGAATTCTACTCTACTTTAGTAAATTATACAGCATCACAGAAAAATGTCTTATTGTACATTGGATTAAATGTTTAATAGCCTATTATAGAGGTATATATGTAAGTGTATTTTTATGAATAATCTTGTAAACACTTCATTGATAGTTATTATGGATATTATATTGATAAATATTAATTAGCAGGTGTCACTTAAGTCTACACACATCCATTGGTGCTATTTAAAATCTAGTTTTAAATAGCACCAATGTATGTGTGATTTAAAATCTAGTTTTAAATAGCACCAATGTATGTGTGTAGACTTAAAGCCATAATGTTATGCACCATTTGTGATTCCTGAATGTTTGAATTGTAAAATTCAGAACTCAGCATTGAACTATTAAAAGATAATTTGTGGCATGTTAAAACGTTTAATTGCTGTAGGCTATACTAAACACCCAACAAACAAACCAAAGAGATAAATGTACAATTTTAGAAAAATAGGTAGAGTTCTTAAGGTTGTTTAGATTTATCTCCCTTCATGAATAATATAACTTTTCCATCAGAAATGGTTCTGACTGGAAGCAGAATAGAAAGCTAACAACCCATAACCATTGATCCAACCGTTGTAGACCCCTTTATTCTGACATAAAAATATCAGTCTTTGGCTAGGCTACGTAGAATAAAGGTTTAAAGGCACGTCCATGGTGTAAACATGTAACTGATATTATTTTTACAGCCGCATATTATTCATGTTTCCAGGTAAAACATTTTCCCTGATGGTATCACACAATCAGAAAGGATACTACCTGAATTTTTAAGACTATGTATAAGTATAAGGACTGCCTTACAACTGTATTCTCAACCCTAACTAATGTTATCACATGCTTATTCGAAGCAAAGTGATGCACAGTAAAGTTACAGAGACAGGGAAAATTAGGAAAGTCCATTAATCCATCAGGCTTGCAAACTGGCTAACAATCGCTTTGCAATTGGATACAACGATTCATGTTTTTTCCATAAATTAAATGACCAGCAAACACACACACACACACACACACAAAAAAAAAAGATAATTATTATTTGGGGCTTTGTATAACGATAAAGGTATTTTATCCATGTACTTTTAAGGAACCAAACAATCATTTGGGTCAAAATGCCTAGACCACCCAGTAGAGCAAAACATTTGTCCATTATTGTAAATAAATTCTATTTTAGCCACAACCAAATGCTTTCCAATAGCATAATGCTAACATTGCTTTTAGGGAAATGTGTTTGATCCTTTGTGGCTTGTATTTTTTTTTTTTTTTTTAGAAACATAGTTCATAATTGTTCTTCATTGATGACCCAACCTTCACAGTACATTTATTTATTTATTTATTATGGTGACATTTAAAAAGTGAGAACATGCAATGATCTAAACAAACCCACATTTGCCTAAGGTTATAAATACGATTATTTCTGTTTTTGCGTCTTATTTTTTAGAAGACGCCGATTTAAACGTGTGTGATGCCATTACAACATAAACAAACAAACCAACAAATAAACCAAAACAGGCGCTGGTTTATGCAATTATTAAAGGCAGCAAGTGAAGAGAGTCAGGGTGTCTAGTCGCGTGTATAGTATTTTTCTGACGTCATAAATGATCACGACCACGTTGTGTGAATTAATCTGGTTTTAAAATGGAATTGCCTACAACTAACTACATACAGCGTTTAGTGGAAACTATTGTTATTAATTATTAATAATATATTAATGGATAAACTCATGTATCAGTAGTATCCCGAGATTTTTTATCAAACGTTAATCCGTCTCACGAGCCGCGACCAGACTCCACAACAAAGAGTAACACGCACACACACACGTACTCTGGTTTATAAAGTGCCATACTGCCGAGCTCGTGTAAGCCTAAAAAAAACTCCTCCTTTTTTCTTTTTCTTCCTCATGCAGTTAAAGTGATTATAAAATCAATACACACAGAAAGAAAGAAAGAAAAAACTCTCAAGCTCAGGGATAAATTATGCGGGAAGGTACCAGGGCCACGGGGCAGCTCCTATTGTTCCGCGTGCCAAATCTTTTTTAGCGGCTCAGAGATGCACTTTGTGCGCGCGAGACTCTGTCTTGCCCCGCATCTGTTCCGGTGAAGTCCCGCACCGGGCCGCGTGCGCCTTTTTTTATTATTCAGAAAGGTCGGAAACCTTTTTTCACGCGACTTTATACATGTTTCTCTGTGGGGATTTTTAGCGTGCGTGTTTGAGTGTGTCTACTGTGCGTGTGTGTTGTGTCTCGTCTTTATTTAACTAACGCGCGCGTGCAGAGCAAGTCGCCTAAAAAACTATTGAGAAAGAATCAAAAAAAGCCGCACGCGACAACTGCGGTTTAAACAGAATTCTGTTCGCACCCGACTGTTTCACACGGTTGTTTAACGCAAAGCTAATATTCTATTATTCATGTTATTTGTAAAAAACATGTAATTTGGCTATATGTAGGCAGTGGTGCATATAACAGATGCGCATCAATCAGTTTTCATTCTTTATACTAAAAAAAATCATAAATATATAGTTTCCAAAAGGTGCATGGATGCATAAAAATGCACTGAATAAAAAACAGCTTTAAATAAGAATTTCTAGACAAGCTCTGCAATGTAAGCCTCACAACATAATGATTTCAATATTCAACGAATATATTACAGTTATGACTTTATGGGCGTACGTAAATTTTTTACTGTATGATTTAATATTTCAGGCGCGTGCACACGCATGCAGCACGACATTTTCGCGTTTTGTTAGAAAGCGTCGAAACAAAACCTGTATGATCGCGAAACATGAACCGAGTTCGATCTCGTATTTACTCACTTTCCTTCTCTTTAACTCGCCAGTTAAACTTGACCCGCGCGCAGGATGTCTTTGCATAAATAACCAGTTGATTGACATTAAGTCCTAAATTGGATAAACTACGGTGCACTACTGTGGAGGATTTGGCCTTTTGTCCGCGCGCCTTTTCCAAGCCCTTAATCCTCCCTTTTAACGGAGAGGCGCGCGCATTCACGCGATTCATTCCGACCTCTCAATAGCACAATGCAACGCAAAAACATACAACTAAAATTAGACTTCATTCTGTGGCAGCAGTTTCTCTTTTTCTCAAACGCTCAAAAGAACGACACGCATAAAGAGAGCGTCTGCTGACTTCATTTCCATGAATCGGCTCTGCTTTTAAAATGAAATGAAGTGAAAAAAATCAAGATTTTTTATAACCTTTAACTGTATCCCGAAAAGCTGCAATTAATTAAAATAAATAAATAGTTATAAGCATTATAATATATTTTTCATTTAAATATGAATGATTAATTAGCATTTTCCTCCATAGTCCACAATGTTCCATAATGAAGTTGATTTTAGGTCCACTCCTAAAAAAACTAAATGAAACAAAATGTATATATAACACGACGTTTATTATGTTGGTTGATAATACATTACCTAATTAGACTATTGTTAATGTTTAATAAAATTAAAAATATATTTGAATTTATGTACAGAGAAAGATTGCTATATTTCTTTTGTATTTTTGTTTATTTTATATTTTTAAAGAAGTTTAATATCTCTGATTTATGCTGTAAATGTGGCGCTTTAATTTGACCTTTAATTGACTTTTAAAAATAATTGACAACTTATTTTATGAATCTATGGTCTGAATCTACTTATTCTATGAATCCATGTTTTCAGTAATTTCAGCATAGTGCGTGTTTGTTTGTTCGTTTTTGTTTGTTTAAAATCCAGCTGATTTGCGTAAAATGTATACAATGTAATGAAGTCAAGGTCATGTACCGCCTGTCTTGTGTGTGTGTGTGTGTGTGTGTGATTTGTAATTTGTGAGTGTGTGTTGTGCATGCTTGGACAGTATTAGTTTGAAGGAGGTTGTGGGGGGAGGGGGTAGTTAGGTAGATGCACGTGCTGGTACCTGTAGGTCATCAGCCCCCGGCGGAAGCCCCAGACCGGACCCGGGCAGCAGCCTTTGCTCGGGGTGCACCCCGTACTGAGAGCCGTGGCTCACGAGCGACAGGTCGTGCCGTCGGTAGGCGTCCAGGCAGCCGAGTTCGCGTCGCTGCTCGTCCAGGCACGACGACTTGAGCGCGCGCGCGCCGTGTAGGTTGATGAAATCGGTCGGCTCGCCGTGATGGTGCAGCTGCTGATAGTACTGCTGCGAGTAGTACGCGTCGGCGTTCACGGCCGCGTGGTGCCCGTGCTGAAAGTCGTAGTGGAAAGACTGGTGATGCAAGGGCGTGTACTGGTGGTTGGCGGGGAAGTACGGTGACGTGAACTCGGTCCCGGTGGCCGGGTACGTGAGCGGAGACGACGACGAGTAAGCCACCGACGAGTTGGCCACCGACTCCAGGCAGCCGAGCTGCATCAAACGATAGCTGTTTGATCCGTCATGACGTATCTGTGCAAAAAAAGAGGAGTGTGTGTGAGTGAGAAAGAGGGAGAGAGAGAGGGAGGGAAAATAAATATATGACGGATGTCATTTAACGAGCGCTCGCAGCTACACTCAACTACAAGTCGTGCGCGCTGCTTCGTTCAACTACAACATTGTCGTTTTTTTTTTTGTAAAGAAGCACTCGGTCTTGACAAACACGTAAATGTACACAACACTTACACAGTCACTCACACACGCGCGCGCACACACATGCTCTCTCTCTCTCTCTCTCTCTCTCTCACACACACACACACACACACGCGCCTCAAAGCCTCTTTTTTAGAGGAGTACCTGACGGCGGTGTCACTCTCCTCCGCGCCTGGGAGGGAAGAGAAGGGAGCGCACGGGTGTGTAACGACAAAAAAACACACCGTTTTCCCCTCCTTCTGTATCCTGCATCCGTCTATCCCTCTATCACTTGTCTATCAGTAGGTGTGGATGTTTTGTGTGAGTATAGAGTTATTATCTCGTGCCAAATCTATTATCAATCTTAATATCTCCCCAACACTGGCACTGACAATAACATGGAAGGAGAAATGCAAGAACTTGTGTTTGTGTGTGTGTGTGTGTGAGAGAGAGAGAGAGAGAGAGAGAGCGATATCGAGAGAGGAAGAGAGAAAGTGTGTGTGTGTGTGTGTGTGTGTGTGTGTGTGTATGTATGTGAGAATGTGCGCGCGTGCGTGTGTGCATAATTATTTATTTTTTATCCTGATGGACATTATAAAATCATATATTTATTCCTGATAATTTTCTACACCAAACACACACACACACACACATACACACACACACACTCACATACAGACATACATATATGCACACTGCTACTTTTGCTTATGATTCAAACAAAAATAATTAAACGAATAATTAATATTATTGTGAGCATGTATATATAAATGCTCGGATTTTCTTCCAAAAATGTATGCATTTTTAAAAAATCAATTGAATAAAAAAAACTACCTCGGCATCATGAACCAGTCCCGGAAAGGTGGCTGACATTCTCGCGCTTCCGACAAATAAAACCTCCCCCGGATTATCCTCGCCCGAATCAAACTCAGCAAAGAAAGAAAGGAAGGAAGGAAGAAGGGAAGGAATGAAAAAAACAGGACAGGAGGATGCAAAAAAAATAATAAAAAAATTCCGCCGGAAAAACAGATGAAATCGTGGCCTGTCGGTGTGTCGGTGTGTCGGTTGCAAAAGTGCATTCGCGTGTCTCTCCTCTCCCCACTGCACCGAGCGGCTCCCTGGCTCGGATTATGTACTTGCCGGGGTTTTTCTCCGGCTGATGTCGTAGGTCCCTTGGTAATATCGAAGTTTTGAAAATTAAGCATCAGCATTGAGGAATGGGAGGACAATAGAGAGAGAAGGAGCCTCATCCCTGGAGACACGGAATAAATATTGTATCTTCGCCTAATAAGGAACCGAGTGCGCTTTCAACACTTTTTGATGATTTTTTTTTCCATTTTTGCGCCGACATTTTGGTTCTCTCTGTTTTGTTGTTTTTTTCGGATTTTCATTTTTCTTTTCTCTTTTCTTTCTTTCTTGCTTTGCAGGAAAAAAAACGTAAGTTTGGTTTTATACATATTGAGGGTAAAAACCATGTTTAACGCAGAAATAAAAACGTTTGTTGGAATGATGCTTGGATTCGTGTCGGGTTGATTTTCTTTTCTTTTTTAGCGTGTTTGTTTCTGCAGCAAAAAAAAAAAAACGTGACAAATTCGTGACTATTCTATTAAACCAATTACTGCTACTACTACTACTACTATTAATAATAATAATAATAATAATAATAATAATAAAATAAAAATAATAATAATGTTCGATCATACCTTTTGTCAGAAATATATTATGAATGATTTTTTTACACCGAGTTGTGATTTAAGTTTAAATATAAACAAACAACAAACCACAAACATCAGTCAGATCTGCTCACTATTTAACACATTTCCACATTGTTTCTGAAATCTGTTGCGTCTTTTTCATTTCGTTTGGGATTCAGCCAAATCTCCTTTCTTTCCCCTTTTCTTTCATTCTTTTCCTTTCTCTTTTCTTTTTTAAATTTAAACTAGATTGACTTCTCGCTCATTCTCAGGCTTTATGGCCGCTTAGTGGACCGTGTATCAGCCTGGCTTTTTGTTAGGCAGGAAGAAAAAAAAACATCCGCGTCATTTTCATGTCTTTAAAAAAACGATTAGTGTGTGTGTGTGTATGTGTGTGTGTTGAATTCGTTCTCCGGTTTCGGTCAAATGAGCGCGTCTCTGAGGGGGATGCTCTGTCAAAATGCGCGCACACACACACGCGCGCGCGCGCGCGCGCGTGCACTTAGAACTGAACCTGGAGCGTTAACCTGCTCAGTGTTGTTATGAGTTAATAATAAGAATAAAATTAAACGGTACTAAGGGTACCTTGGATAAAGAGTACCTTTAAACAAACGTTTTTTTTTTTTTACTTTAAAGGTGCACTGGTTTCTAAAGGCACTACAGGTGTACGCTTAAGGGCAATAGATCAATGATCCATTTAGTACATTTAGTACCGCTTTTATTTCCTTTTCATTTAGCATTTTTGTGTCTGTGTTGGACTGTTGGAGAGAGAAATCCGATATTAAACATAAGGTGTGTGTGCGCGCGCGCGTGTGTGTGTATGGGTGTGAAACATCACATCCATGCGCCACCCCACCCATCAGTTTTGTGTGTCGGTTATTCTCTCTCTCTCTCTCTCTCTCTTTCTGTATGTACACACACACACACACACACACACACACACACACACACACACACACACATATATTTATATATATATATATATATATTTTATTTGTGTTTTATCACAAAAAAACTAAAACATTTGAATATGTACTCTATATTTATATGTCAGTCTTTGTTTTTGTCTAGCCACCAGCTTGTCACGTGACACAATCGTCCAATCACATCACGAACCGGCAGTTAACTTTTTCACACATCCATAATTACAGATGTATTTTTTATCTGATTTATTTTACTCGGGTGTTAGATATGTGTGGTTGAGGTGAAGTTACATTTTTTAATTGTATCAAAAATAAATAAATGAAACAACCCTAACCCTATGATTACAGACACTCAAGCTAAGAGTACCTTTCCTCATCATTGTACACCTTTAGTGCCTACCATGTAGCATCTGGTCAGTGTACACTCACAGCTTTACACTAAACACTAGTGATTCAGCTAAAGTCGTTAATTCTTTCTTCTTTCTTTCTTTCTTTCTTTTTTTCCTTCCTTCATTCTGTCTTTCTTTCTTACCCAAATGAAGAATGGCTTATCTGTTGAGTCTGGTTCCTCTCAAGGTTTCTTCCTATCATAATTTCAGGAAGTTTTTCCTTGCCACCCTTGACCTTGACTTGCTCTTCAGGATTCATACATATTAAGCTCTTTTTTACATAGTGTCTACATATTTTGTAAATCTTTGTGACCATGACTACTGTTAAAACGTGCTACATAAATAAAACTGGATTAAAATAAATCTAATTGAATTAAGTTAAAGGCAGAACTGCTGGTGAGGACATCACATCAAGTGACATTACAGTCCAGTACTTTTAGCTCAGAGTAAAAAGAGAAAGAGTTTTATAGCTAGGGTTGATTTACAACAATATTACAACATAACAACATAATTTCACAATTATGAAATTATGCCACCAGCACCATCATTAAATAAATAAGTATGTGTAGTATTATATGACAATACCAGTACTTTCACCAATGTTTAATAATTAAAACTATGTTCTTTTACAACAATGTTATTACACACCATCACCACCACCACCAGCCAAAACAACAACAACAACACCATAAATAACCAGATTCAATAAACTGTTGCTGTTTTTAATATTACCAGCAGCATCAGTATTTATTGATTATTCTATTACACAATGACTATATCAGCACCACAACAACAACCTCAACAACAAAAAAATAAATCTTAAATAACACATTAATAAAATGTAAGAACACAGTAAGCATTGTTTTATAATAACATTACACAACAATACTATCATGACCAACAATCCCACCATTACCATCAGCACCAACAGCAAAAAACTGTTAATTAGACAGTAATAAATAATGAATAACAGACCAAGTGTTGTTTTATTATAATATTATAATAGCATGGGGCAGAAGCTTTATATTACTTATGAGAAGGTTGGTGATACAGAACTCTGTATCATGGATCCACCACCACAAGCACCACCGTCAACAACAACAACACCACTGACAAAAACAGCACCACCAACAACAAAAACACAACCAACAGCACCACCACCATTAACAACAACACCAAAAACAACAATACCACCAGCACCACAACCACCAACAAAAACAATCCCACCACCACCAATAACAACAATCCCACCATGACCAACCATCACCACCACCACGAACAACAACAACAACAACACTAGCAACAGCAACCACAGAAAACAACAATAAAAACAACATTAACAACAACAACCACTGACAACAACAGCAACACCAACACTACTACCACCACCACCACCAACAACAACAACAACAACAACAACAACATCACTATCACCACCATCACAACCACCAACAACAACAATCCCACCACCACTGACAACAACAGCACCACCACCAATAACAACAACACAAACAACACCAGCACCACCAACACCACCATCACCACCACCAACAGCAACAACAATCCCACCAATGCCAACACCACCAACCAACAACACCACTTCTGCCACCAACACAACCACCACCAACACCACAACAATCCCACCACCACTAACACCAACACCAACACCAACACAACTACCATCACCAATACCAATACCAACACACCACTACCAACAACAACACTACTGCCACCACCACCATCACCACCAACAAAACCACCAACAACACCAACAAAACCAACAACAATGACATTCAATAAATTTCATTTGTTTTAATCGTATTACACACAACATTATCAAACAAGTTACACAATGACTGACAACAATTCCAACAAATTAAGTTACAATTACAGTTCTAAATAACACAGTGAGTGTTGTTTAGATAATATTATAACACAACAACAACAACAACAATAAACAACAATAATATGAGATAAACTTTGGTTAATCCCCCATGGGGAAATTAAAACAAGCAAACAAAAAATAGATCTACGTGATAATATGAAAGAATAAAGAAAATACAATTAGTTTTATGATAATAAAGTTGATCATAATGTACAATAATAATAATAATAATAATAATAATAAACGTGCACGATGAGAGCGCGAGAGAAGCAGTCCTCTCACGCGAGGGATTAAACGTGCGCTTGTACGCAAAGGAGAGAAAGAGAGAGAGAGAGAGAGAGAGAGAGAGATGCGGCACCAGTTGCTCGGTAGACGGGTTTAATAATGCGGCTTAGCGCGCGGAGTCCCGCACAAACCCCTCGCGCTGCCATATGCACGCTGTACCGGCTTCAGCTCGCTCCATCTGTCACACACACACACACACACACACACACTGCTCATCGCCATGCTGTAGCTGGAGACGGTTTAAATCCATCATCAAGTTCAAAACTCAAAGCGGAGAGATTATAGAGCAGGAAATAAAGATAACAGATGTAAATATGAAGCGCGAGATTGGATTTCATAGATTGGATTAAAAAGCGTCCCAGACTAAGGAGCAATCAGATCTCTGTAAACTCACTGTATACTACTATTACACCAACTCTAATTTAATACTACTACTTAATAATATTATTAATAATAATAATAATAATAATAATAATAATAATACTTTTTAAAACATACTTCTTCACATCGATATTGCTTAAAGCTCAAGGTTTAATTATTGCTATAGGTGAAGGAAAACTGATATCAAACCATTGCTTGCCTAAATGTACGAGGTGTAGCTAGTAATAGTAATAGTTTATTACCAACCAAGGCACCAATCCAATATTCAGTAGGGTATCAGATCAATGGCAGACAAAAGAAGAAAGAAATTTAATGTGGACACAATAATTTGATCTTTTTAACAATTAAAAATTGCATTCGGGAAACTTTTTGTTGGTTTGTTTGTTTGTTTGTGGAACTATAAATATTTACATATGATGAAACGTTTTCTTTGATTAGGATTATACTTTATAACATAGTTGCTTGTATGGATGTTAGTTGAAGCTCAAGGTTTCAGCATTGATATCGATAAAGGTTGATATCGAGCCATTGGTAGCCAAAATGTAGGAGCTGTAACTAGTTATAGTAATAGTTTATCAAATAGTTAATTAAATAAAACTACATGCACATGTTAAATACTGTACTAATTACTAGACCAAGATTTTACAACCAAAAATAAATGAAAAAGTAATTATAACCACACAGTTTCTGTTCATTCGGAAAGTTATATTAGCTCTGATTAGCAATGCATGGCTTTCATGAACATGGTTATTCATTTGATTTGATTAGTTATGTTTAATATAAAAAGTTGTTACTTCAGACACGTAGAAATGATTAGTGGTGTGTTTTTTTTTTATTCCTACAAACAGCGAGCAACCAAAATCAAAATAGCCAACAAAGAAAGATTTTTCTCCATACACCCATGTTTGATCCATTTTAACATGTAACGTAACCAGACCTCATGAGATATTTGTATGAATGTTACATGAACAAGGAGTTTGTTTAATATGAACGAATACATAGCTAAGAAATAGTACAAGTGAATGGATTGAAATTAAAGGTAAATTGATTCAGATTTGTCATGTCTTTATCAAATAAACGTATATTTAGATTTTTTTAGAGTAAAATTTCTTAACACATCTTCATAAAAGATCTCAATCTAAAAAAAAATATAAGCTAACTATTTTGTTTTTACTTGTTGTAACTATTCGAAAACCTTACAAATCAGATCCGTACAGTTTCTTAGGTTTTTTCTTCTTTAGATTTATTCTGTGAAAGGCCATTAATGTTTTAAATGGTAACAAATTTTGATTGAGATTGTTGACTTAAAATGGTAAACTATCCTTCGCTTATAAGTGACCCAATGTAAAATGGCTTCTGCATTTCTACTGCCTTTATGTTTTAGATGATCATCATATAATACATTTGGCAGAAAAAGGTTTCTCAGAATATTTTTTGTTTCTTTACAAAAACATTTATCATTAAATTCCTGCTTAAAGATCTTCAGGGTCCTAAATGCTTTTTAAATGTCATACTCTACAAAATTCTTTAGAAATAATAATGAGAAAGTATTTACCCCCTCAAAATAGAGATTAAAATGGCAAAAAGAACATCAGGATATCTTTATGCAAACTGTACAGAAGTAGCTCTTATCATTATAACTATAATTATTATGTTTTTTTAAAATATTTATAAACAAAGTAAAAACAGAAAGAAAATTCAAGCCATTTCATATCATCATAGTAGAAAAGAAGCATGTAAAAGCACCACGATTTTACACATGTGCATAACATTTGTTCTAAACTATCTGAATTCTTATTAATTTTCCAGTACGTGAGACTGCATTGGTAGAGCACAGACATAATAGTGGTATTGTTGTAAAAGATATTGATGATGATAATGATGGTGATGATGACTGTCTTTTATTGGCTATTTTTGAAATTAAAATTGAATACTTTAAACTATAAGGTTTTATACATTTTTAACTATACTTTTTAAACTATATAAGTTTTATCCAAGTTTTAAACTATACTTTTAAACTATAAAAGTTTTATCTATAGTTTTATAGTTTAAGATAATACCGTAAGGTCACAGCAGCAGCTGTTATCTGCAGTCGAAATAACGGAGCAGTAATAACGTCTGAGAAAACGAGTAAACTGCTTCAGAATAACAATTACAAAATAAAGTTAATCCTCATCATGACCTACATACTGTGTCACACACATAGACACACAGAGGTTTATATGCTAATACAGTTAGAAGGAGGAGGGGCCAGGCATCAGTCAGACAGATTGAAGATAATTCATGCAAAACGTATTTCTTCTCTATGAGGTGAAGACCAAGACTGAGACAGGTGGCACAGAGTGTTTACCCAACACAAGGCTGATCAGCTGTTTAATAATAATAAGCTGTTTTACTGTTAATAATGCTTTAATAACCAAAACAAGTAGGGAATAGACATTTTTCAATGCCATTTATGACCATATGAGCTGGGCTGGACCTGGTTATTAAACATGCCCAGTACCTACAAAATTAGTGAGGTGGAGTGGAACTAGTTATTAGACATTTCTAATACATTATATGACTAATAAACTAAACTGGAATTAATTATTAGACATCTCTAGTTCCTAATGTGATTGCTGAGGCAGAGTGAAACTAGACATTTATTGTATTGTATATGGCCACGGTGGCTTAGTGAGTATCACTGTGGCCTTGCACCTCCAGGGTTGAGGGTTCGATTCCCGCCTCGTTTCTGTGTGAGTGACGTTTGCATTGTGGGTTTCATCAGGCCACTTCAGTTTCCTTTCACACTCCAAAGAGTAGGCCACTCCAGAGTAGGCTAAATGTTGTTTCCAAATTGCCCTTAGTGTGTTAGTGAGAGTGTGTGAGTGCTTGTGTGCCCTGCGATGGACTGGCACCCAGTCCGGGGGGGTACAGTTCCCACTGCCCTGAGTTCTCTGGGATATGTTCTGGAATAGGCTCCTGTTACACAAAACCGGATAAGCAGAACAGAGAGAGAGAGAGAGAGAGTATATTATATGACTTATGTGCAGGAGCAAAAGTAGTTATTAGTCATTTCTAGCATGTTATATGACAGATAGGTATGGAACTGGTTATATGTTTTAGTTCCTAATATGACTAATAATTAGATATTTACAATATCTTATTTGACTGTTGAGGTGAAATGAAAAGATTTTAAACATTCGTCGTACTTAATACGACTAAAGAGCTGAGGTGAAACCAATACATAGTATTTATACATGTCTGTGTGTGTACAGTATGTATTAACATTTAATAATCACTACTTTAATTTACTAATTACTGATGCTAAGTACTAATTTTATAAGTACTAACAGGTGAAGTAAATATCACAGATTATCTCATTATATTGACACTGTCAATGGCTGGAATATATTAGGCACCAAGTGATCAGTTCTCGAAGTTAATGTGTTAGAAACAGGAAAAATGGGAAAGCATAGGGTTAGTATGAATCCACAGTGCATCACACTGACCGCTGATCTGTGTCCACTGCTGAAAGCTCCTACAATAGGTACATGAATGTCAGGACTGGACCATGGAGCACTGGAGGAAGGTGGCCTGGTCTGATGGATCACGTTTTCTTTTACATCATGCGGATGGCTGCATGTGTGCTCCTCACATACCTGGGCAATAGGTGTCTCCAGGATGCACTTTGGGAAGAAGGCATGAAACGGAAGAACGTGTGATGCTCTGGGCAAGGAAAGTGTGAGTCCAGGCATTCATGGGGATGTTAGTTTGACACATGAAACCTATAAAAAGGGTTGCAGACCAAGTATTCCTTGATGGCAATGGCCTCTTTCAGCAGGATAATGTGCTGGGATACGTGCATTAGTGTAGTTTCTATAGAGGAATAAGGGGAGGTTTTACTCTCAGAGCTGTCAGAAAGGTCTTGGAGCTCTAGTGCAAAACTAAAGGAGCAAACCTCTGACACTAAACATGTCCTACCTCATGACTTCTGCCTAGGAAGAGAACAAAAATGGATTGCTTTCTCAAGCTCTTGTGAGCTCAACACAGGTTCTGTAAAAGTTCAGATGAACACAGCTGGATAAATACTTGAAGCTGTGTTTGAATAATTGATGCTCCCTCTTACCAACCTGAGTAATGCATAAACACATGAAACCATAAATGTTAATGTAACGCTAATGTGCCAGTGTCAAGTCAGGTCAAAACTCTGGCTGATTAATTTAGCAATAGTGACTTTGCTGTGTAGTTGAAAATGCCGCAGTTCAAGCAAATAAACCTGAGCTTTTTTATTTTTATTATTATTCTCACTTTCAGTACTCGTTTTCCATCCTGAGGCTCCAATATTGGTGAAGTAGTAATAAAATGGGTTTGTAAATAAGTGAGAAAATTATGGACAAATAAAGAGTTCATTTAATAATGAAATGGTCTTATTGGGTTACTCTTTTATCCATTAGGTCACACATGCTGCTGATGTTCGATAAACAGATCTAAACAACAGTGTTGAATTAGAAATGACGTCAACTGGGAAGGGTCATAATAAATAGTGCGATGTAATTTTATCCTGTCACGTTTACATCTTAATTTAAAATTTTCTGCAAAGTAAAGAAGTGTTCAGAGAGAGACAGGAATCTGTATGAGAGTTTGATATATCAGCAATCCGTAATGTCTGCCTTTCACTCGTTATAAAGTTGGATAATGAGTTGAAATTAATGAAGCTTTTGGTTTTTAAACTGTGAGTATTTTAATATTATGAAAAAGTCTTTTTTTTTTTTTTTTGGAATTTTATTAAAAACGGAAACTTTCATATAATATATATTCATTATACATCAAGTGAAATATTTCATGCCTTTATAATTTTGATGATTACAGCTTGCAGCTCATCAAAAAATCCAGTATCTCAAAGTATGAAGATATTTAATTTGATTTTGAGTAAATGTCTATTCATACATGTACATATATACATATAAATACTGTGTATCTACCAGTCTAGTTCAGTACTTGTACAGAAGATGATCATTAACACCCCCCACAAGGATGGTAAGCCACAGAAAGCCATTGCAGAAAGGGCTGACATTCTTAGAGTGCTGTATTGATGCATTTATGGAAAGTTGACTGGAAGGGAAATTTGTGGTAGGAAAAGATTCCAAGCAACAAGGATGACCAGCAAAATTTCAAGCAAAGCTCATGGGGAGATTTACAAGGAGTAGAATGAGGCTGAAGTCAGTACATCAAGAGTCACAGTGCACAGATGTCTTCAGGATACACACTACAACTCTTGCCTTCATAGCCACTGTTGCATCAAGCCACTCCTGAACCAGAGACAATGTCAGAACTGCCTTACTTGGGCTAATGAGAAAATAAACTGGACCATTGTTCAGTTCTACAAGGTCCTAAGTAAATTTTGCATTTTATTTGGAAATCAAGGTCCCATAGTCTGGTGGAAAGAGAAAATGCACAGAGTCCAAAATGCTTGAACTCCAGTGTGAAATTTCACAGGCTGTGTTCATTTTGTAGTGCCATGTCATCTGCTGGTGTTGGTCCACTGTGATTTATCAGGTTCAGAGTCAACACAGCTGTCTAAAAGGAGATTTTAGAGCTTCATGCTTCTGCCTGCTGACAAGCTTTAGTAAGATGCCAATTTCCTTTTCCAGTAGGACTGCCCATGCTGCCAAAACTATCCCTAACTGGTTTGTTGAGAATAGTGGGCTTAATTGCTCAGCCAACTCACCTGACTAGAAGCCCATAGAGAATCAATGATGGGTTGTCAAAAGGTAGATGAGAAACAAACGACCTAACAATAAAGGAAACTTATATGTACTAGCATAGTTTTTTAAATCAAAATAATAATATTTTACATGCTATTTAACAGAAATTACAATAACTCACAAAGTTTACTGATGTGATTGGGTTGTGTGACAAAAAACAAACAAAAAAAAAAAACAGCATTGTTCTAATTAAGTATTATACATACGTAATATAAATATACATTAAAAATATTGGTGTGATACTTATAAATTTAACATATTGGCCCCCGACATGGTATTTTAAATTAGCTACAGTATGAATGTAATCTAATGTATTTTAATATTTCCAAATTAATAGGCATTTCATTTGGAATGACCAAACCTGAACCGTATTTTGTGGCAGATCATCGCCAAGGCAGTCATTTTAATATGATCTGAAGTGATGTTACTGAATGTGAAGGTCCAGTTTGCTCATGAGATTCTTCGTGTGATGTCTTTCTGCCAACCAAATCATTGCATTTATTCATAAGCGACAGGTGAGTCGAGTTTTCAGGGAAAACATTTAAATTGGATTATTTCTTTTTTCCTGTGTGAGGCTGTTTCAGACTTTTTAGGAATTTTATTGCACATTTTCAGACTAGCAGTTTAAAATACTAGCTAGCACTTAACCTTAGATTGATCATGGAAAATAGTTTAACACTTATTAAAAATGTCATAAGTACAGTAACTTACAGCACACCACATACACAAGTTACTATTTATTATTTTGTATCTATAAAATGCATTTTCTATCAGACGCTCTCACTCTAACATGCTAGCTTACGTTAAAAATCTCATGTGTCAGGTGTCAGAGGCTGGTGAACGCGGAGTCCTAACTTTAGTTCTGGTTAACCTGGACAGCTGGTGAAGTACAGTCCAAACCATCAAACTATTCAAGACTGCTTCGGGCATCGAAACGGATCAATAAGTAATCCAATAAGCTCAGAAGGTACAGTATTCAGTACAGTAATCCCTAATAATTAATCCTTAATCAACGTACAAGCATTCATAGGATTATCTATGAGTTCACTGACCCAGATCAGCATAATAAAGTAGTGTGTAACATCACGACTCTGCAGCTGGTCCCCAGAAACAGTAGCTGATGGTTTCACATGTTGGCTGCAATGTAGAAAATAAATAAATACATCAAAAATGTCTGCCAGTTTTTGTGTTTATACCATAAACTATGTTCTATTTTGGATTAATTCACTCCATATTTACAGTATTTTAAATCAGAAGTAAAGTCCAGGTGAAGTCCAGGTGATGTCCCAAAATGCTCGTGTTCTTCTAGAACTTTTCCTCCAGTACCTCCAGGAACCTCATGAACCAGTAGACCTGGTAGGTTAGTTTTTAATTCCATCACTTGACATTGTTTCTGACGTGTGCAATACAAATAAAGAATAGTGGATTCCTAATTGCCGGTAATGCTCAACAGGTTGGTAAAGGATGGGTCAGGGGTGGCTCAGGTGTTTAAGGCATTGGACTAAAGATCAGAAGGTCATGGGTTCAAACCCCAGCACCACCAAATTGCCACTCTGGGCCCTTGAGCAGGTCCCTTAACCCCCAATTCAAATGTTACAAAAAAAAAAAAAAAAAATATATATATATATATATATATATAAAGTCGATATGGGCAAATGCCCAAAGAAAAAGAATATTATATATCAGAAGTAGCAAAAGAATGCATTACTTTTGCCATCTAATACTGGATTTATTTTATTTATTTTTTTGTATAATTTATTTTAAGGTATAAGGTCCTTGGTAAATCTATTTAAATTAGGATGTTATGAGGGATAATATATTCAACATCTCAAAGGCAAGAATAAATAAAAGCCTCCAGTAGGCTCACAGGGTTTACACAACACCGCACTGAGGAAACAAACTGTAGTAATAAATACAATACAGTTTCTTTTGGGGGGGTGACATTCAGTCAGGCGATTACAAAATATAAATCTTTTAAAGTGATGATCGGTTTATAGGAAACATAACACTGTGGGATCGAGGAAGACATGCATCTAGACTGTTTTCTGGCCTGGGACGTAGGTGGTGGAATGAACTTCCTCTAGATGTCCGAGCAAGACAACCAAGTCACTGGTTTACAAGTCATCTTTAACGACTAAAGGCCTATCATTTCTTAGATATTTCCACTGTAAACCCTAATGCACAAAGTAATTAAACATATTGAGTCCTGTTAACTTAAATAATTACAATTAGTTCAAATGAATAGACCTTGATGAGTATTTAGAACTTTTTGGTATTTGTGAGTTTGTAGAAATGACACTTTTCAAGTTAGCTGAACAACTTTGATATTTGAAGCCCCAGTAACTCAAGTCTCCCCAGTTCCTCTTCCTCTCCTTAAAGTTCCACCAACTTAAAATCTTTCAGACGAGCGATTTTGTATCTGACATCATCAATGCACATGTAAACTGCCCACGTTGACTTGTTTTGATCAGGATGGTGGACTGGTCTGTCTTTGCATGATGCTGTAAGTACATAATCTTTACAAACCTGGGGACCCTAAAGTTGATGTTTTTGATTTATGTCATCTGATTGTCGACAGTTTGGTGCTCTCTAGAGTTATGAATAGAATGTGTTTAGATGCACACGGGAGAAAACGTAAGCTCCACTTTTTGCTACCTACTGTTTAGGAGGTTAGAAAGCAAGATTTCTTGTAATTGGC
>JAQMYJ010000012.1:35814878-35839878 GCA_030014305.1 Clarias laeviceps | reverse complement strand
GAGAAGTCATATTGTATATTTATGGCAATTATTCCCAATTCTAGTACAACCAATAACTATTTTGAGACACTTATATTAAATAACTATAATGAGAAACAAAGGTAAAATAATGAGATACTAGGTAAATTTTGAGATACTGTCATATTTATCTCAATAATAAGAATTTTTATGTACCAAGTAATAACTGCCACTATAAGCCATAATAATAATTATCAGATTAAAAAGTCACAATTATGAGATGTAAAATCTTGTTTGACTAATCCATAATTACGTACATTTTATTTCGTACCAGTTTTATTCTAATTCTATCATAATTATGACAATGATCAATAACTGTGATACAGCAAGCAATAATTTTGAGACATGTACACGTAACTAGGAGATACAAATGCATAATATGAGATATTAAGTCAATTTTAAAATACCGTAATAATTATAACAATAGTTAATAATTACAATGTAACATAACTTTAGTCATAATTCTGAGATAAAAAGTCATAATTTGAGATAATACGTTATACTTGACATAAACATACATTTCGAGACGATGCGTCATAATTATGAGATACTAAGTGAATTTAGATAGTGAGATATTCCCATATTTATTATTAATAATTCCTAATTATAATATAACATAATATCTCACTCACTCTCACTCACTCATCGTCTATACCGCCTTATCCTGTATTCAGGGTCGCGGGGGGCCTGGAACCTATCCCAGGAGACTTAGGGCATGAGGCAGAGTACACCCTGGACAGGGTGCCAATCCATTATAACATAATAGCTAAGAGACTAAATTATAATAATTAGATAGTGAGTCATAATTCTGAATTACAACAACTGCACCTGTGAGATACCATGTCATAATTGTAAAATAGAAAGTACATTTAAAGATTGTATCTAAGAGATACAAACATATTAACATAATTATGAGATACTTAGTCCATTTTGAGATACTGTCAAAAATTTGACAACATTTTATGATAATATAATAAGTAATGACTTTAAGACGCTAAGATATAACAGTGTCATAACTATAAGATACAGAATCATAATTTGTGAGATCACATTGTAATTGACATTAAATCTCAATTTTAAGAGTAATAAGTAATAGTAATAGAGTAAGAATAAGAGTAATAGGTAGTAATTATGAGATACTAATTTAATTTTGAGATACTCCCATAATTATGACAATAATTTGTAACATAAAACAAGTAACCCATAAGCATGATAATAGTGAGATAGTAAGTCATAAATGAGATACAAAGTTCATAACTATGAGATACCACGAGATACTGTGATTTTAAGATATATAATTAAAATAATGATTTATAATTATAATATGAAAAAAAATACTTGTGTGACACTTATTCAAAACTATAAGACACATAGACATAATTATGAGATACTGAGTACATTTAGAAATATTGTCATAATTATGATTTTAATAATACTTATAACAATAATAGGTATGACAAATAATTATTTTAAGACACTTCACATAAACTATAAGATATAAAGTCAAGTTTGAGATACTGTCATATTTAGCTTAATAATTTATAATAATAATTTTTTTTTTTTTACAAATAAAAATTTTGAAATCATAACTTCAGGGTACCAAGAGATAACTGACATAAAATGTCACAATTTCAAGACATTACGTTACAAATCTGAGATACTGTCTCATAATTTACAAATACTAAAGCAAAATGTGTGATTACAAGTCAAGCTAATATCTTATGAAAATCAGAATGATGGGCAAACATGTGATAACTGCACGAACTCGACGAAAACCAACAGTATCTCAAATTTATTACTAGCGATGTCACAAGTAGTTATAACTTAAAACAATTATTCATATTAATAGTCATGAGTCATGACTTATCTCAACATTGTGCGTGAATGTGGTTTGTTAGATATATACTGTGATTATATAAGTAAAAGTAAAAGTATATCTGGACACACCCATTACCCAGAGTCACTATGTCAGCTCGTCCAATCAGAATGAGCCTTGTACTTCCACTGCATCACACACACTTTCAAACACACACACACACACACACACGTACAAATACACAGGGGCACAGTATATGACCACAACACACAGACACAGGCACATGTACACACACAGGTACACAAACATTGATGCACCTCATGCTCATAAAATCATAATAACACTTTTCATCTGTCAGTAATGATGACTTTTAATTTTCAAAAAATCCACATCAACCATCAACTCAAATCACAAACATGTCTTCAAAATACACAAAACAACCCTGCTCACCGCAAACACACACACACACACACACACACACACACACACACACACACACATGAAAACCCTTTCAAAAGGAGCGAGGGGAAATAAACAAAGGTGTGAACGCGAGCCTTTGGCTCCGCTGGGAATTTTACTATTCTGCACTTCTCTGCTCCTCTCATCCCTCGCTTCCCACAATCCTTTGTGCTCGGCATAAAGCTGCTGATTATGAAGCCCAGAGCAGCGAGATTCTCCTCGGCTGTCAATCAAACAGTAACCTCCACACACTCTCTTTCTCTCTCTCTCATGTCTGCTGCACATACAGCTGAAGTAATATTCGCATGTTATGTTAGTATAGGAACATTTAAATGTAAACACACATACACGTACACACACTTGGACTGAGATCAGGCTCCGCCCAGCCCTCGATCTCCCACCGAGATCAGACTGTAGATATCTGATATAGATGTGCAGATGCCACGGGGTCAGTGGTTCAGAGCGAGGACGGGCCTCAGCGTTCCTGCCCTGGCACTTAGTGCTCCTGCTATACTGTTAGCAAAATATTTAACCTCGCGTTACACCCGGAATGCTTTTCCAAACCACTTCCTGTTTCCAAATCCGTCATTTTAACAGCTCTGCTCACGGAGTTATAAAGGATTAGATCTTATCACATTGTCTTTGTGTTGTTTAAACTATGTCCACTAGCAGTGTGAGCTGAGTCTGGAGTTCAGTGATGTTCAGGAACAATAAGTTATAAATGTGTTATTACATGTTTATTATTAAGAGTGGAACACTATGATATTTATCCACATACACTTAAAGTTTGCTAAACTGACTAGCTAGCATACATGCAACATACTCAACAAGTGAAAGTTTCTACTTGTTTTTTTTTTTTTTTTTTTTAGTTGGCTACTTAAGCTATGTAATTTGGCTAATTAAATTTGCAAGCTAGCACACTTTGTAAGTCACCTAGTTAGATTAGCTAGCTATGTAGCCTAGTTTGTAATTTGGATAGATAATCCACCTAGTAATTTATGTTTTTTAATTTTGCCAATTAAAATTAGATAACTGTTAAAGATGTTTAGAATTGGCTAGCTAGCTGGTTAGCGTTTTGTAATTTGGATAGATAAATAACCAACCTATATAATCTTTTTATTAGTTTTACTAGTTAAACTTGCTCTTAGCTCTGAAATTTGAGATGCTACAGTACCTGAAAAAATAAGCTTTGTCATTTGGCTAGTTAATTTAACTAGCTAGCTAACATGTCTTTTCAATTTGGATAGGTAAAGTACCTAGTAATTTATGTTTTTTAATTTTTCTTTCAGCCAATTAAATTAGCTAGCTGTTTAAGCTTTGGAATTTGGCTAGGTAGATGGGCTAGCTAGCTGGTTAGGTTTTGTTATTTTGTAATAGTGTAATTTGGATCAAACTACATATGCTTACTTGTTTTTTTGCTAGTTAAGTTCACTGGGTAGCTTGTTAGGTTCTGTAATTTAACTAGTTAAAGTATATAAATATTCAAGCTTTGTTGTTTGGCTGGGTAAATTAGCTAAATAGCTAGGTTCAGTCATTTAAGTCAGTTAAAATAGCTGGCTAATTAGCTATATTGTTACTTAAAAACTCGTAAACTCGTAAAAAAGTACTAACGTTGTACAGTCGTCAGAGATACAGATTATTTCTGCTTCTTCCTTCCAAGTGTTCATTTCCTTTGTAGCATCTCTCTACATGTTATGAACGGTTATTGAGTTTTTCTACAATTTTTGAGGGAAACAATTAGAGACGTTTCACAGATTAAGCACTTTATCAGGACTTTTCTTTCTCATTTCTTAAATAGAAACCAACTGACAGATAGGTACTGTATATAATGTATTCAAATAACCTCACTATACACACACGCGCGCACACACACACACACACACACACGCACATACACGCACATACACACACACACACACACACACGCACATACACGCACATACACACACACCTCAAAGCGGAAAAGCGGCCTTTTTCTTTCTACCCAAGGTTCACCGCTAGCTCAAGCAGGCTATGAGGTTTCCATAGAAACAAATCTGTCCTGCAGCCTAGGTAATCCACAGGAGCGGTACAGCACAGTGTGTGTGTGTGAGTGTTTGTGTGTGTGTGTGTGTGTGTGTCTGACATAGTGCAGATGGGTAAATGTCGGGAGAAGAGGGACTCTGACCTGCCAGGAGAATGAAATTAATATTCATCCAGCATCTCAATCACACGCACACACACACACACACACACACACACACACACACACACACTGCTCATCAGAAAACAAAAATATGGAGTAAACTGAAGCCTAACGAAAGACGTGGTTTTAATAAAACAAAACCAGAGTGGAAAATGTCTGAGTAATCCAACTTTGTTACTCTACTTAAGCAATATTCTTGTAGCTCTGTACTTTACTTAAGTCCATTTCAAAAATATATATTTTTTAATTCCATCCATTATAATTTTGACCATTATAATTGAAACTTGTTTCAAATCTAAACACCTATGCGATGTCGTTTCATGTTAAGAATTTAATGCATTCCTTGTGAAGAACTTTAAAAATCATATTCAAATTAAAAAGGTTTAAATGCTAGCTTCTGAGTGTTCATAAATTAAAATAGATAGATAGTTGAGTTTATTACATTTGTTTGTCAAGCGTTATACATTACCTTGGTAAGTTTACTGGCTAGTTAATATTTGTACTTTGGTTTGGTAAATTAGCTAGTTAGTAAAGTTTTTTTATGAGTATGATGAATTCCCTAGTTACTAGTTACTGGCTGATTAAAGTTTTGTACAAGTTTGTTAATTCAGCATTTTTTTTTGAGACTTTATTTCAAATTGTTACTTTTTACTTTTGAATACTTGGGTATGTTTATATATATAAACTTTTTGTTTTATCTTTAAGTTTGAAAAATTGTTACGCTAATGTTGCCTTCATTGCTTATACCACCTTATTTAATTTATTAAACTAGCTAGCTAGTTTTTGTCTGATTTATCAGAATGTTTAATAAATAAAAAAATCAGAAGATAAATATGAATTCCACTTTTGAATAATTGACAAAGTTTAAATGTTGCTATATTAAATTTTTTTTTTCATATTTGTACTTTCAGTTTTAACAATTTAACCTGAATAGAGTTATTTGTACTCTTTCCAACATGGTAATTCGATACTTTAAACTATTAATGCATGTTAGAATGCAAATCATCATCTGAAGGCCCGATTTCAATAAAATCATTTAAGAAATCAGCAGCAATACTATCAATAATGCTTATTTTCAGTGATATACATCCACTTTGGATTCACAGTATGGTATAAAGTCAAACAACCAAACAAACAAGCAAAAATATCCTCAAAGCCCATATTTAAGAATTCTCCATCAGTATAACTCTTCTCTTGTGGTACAGTATGACAGATTTATTTTTAACTGCTAGTGGTATTGAAAAATGTAATTAAAAATGTAAGTTTATTCATGAAGCACAGACGTTGTTAACTTGTGTTAAGAAAAAAGTGTTGTTCAGCACTGGATTGAGACAGTGGTGGTTAAATTCCATCATATAACGTTTCCATATTTAATGCCAACACAAAAATCACTTTGGTGTTTAACATGTTTGGTGTAAATTAGTATAAAATGTAGCTTTACAACAGGAAAAAAAAAACAGCCTGACTTTGATCACTTTTATGCTAAGTGAACTGATTGTGTTCCCCGGTCATCACTTTTCCGTGCTAATGCTACTGTAGCATTGGTCCCTGCGCTAGTGGTAGCCGTCCTCCCTGAGCCTGGCACTTTGACGGACAGCTGTGTAGTTCTGGCCCAACTCCAGCCGTGCGGATTACTCATGCAACTAATCTCCCATGATGCCCCGCGGCCAAGCCGGGGCCTGCTGCGCCTCTGCTCTTCATCAATATGCATGAGCATGCTAATGAGCCGAAAAAGCGCACAGGTGAGCTAGCTCAAAGAATCCGACACAACAGAGGAGCCTTATTAGCATAATTAGCAAGCCACATGAGCAGGGTCCAAATATCATAATGACGGCCAGAGCACTAACCTGCACTCATCACAATTACTCGCAGTATGTTAATGTCCTGCGACTCGGCCTCGGAAGACGCAGGTCCAATTAATACCGTTACAAACCCATGTGGCGGCCATGTTGGAAAACCATGACAGATTGAATGGCGGTGATAAAGCTATGATGCTAGTGCACATTTCTTCCCACACTGACAGTCTGACACACTTTTCAATACAGAAAAAAGAAAATAACACACATACAACCTTAATAACACATCACACACATACACACACATACACACATGCGAGTGCAAGGCCTCATGCGCTCAAATGAGTTTATGCAAGGTGACAGGTTCTCTCTCTCTCTCCGTACTGCGCTTTCTCCCTCTGCAGGCGCACTTCAAACACACACTTGTTGTGTTGCAGGGATGATAAATAGCAGCAGCTGGAGATACAGTGTGTATGTGTGTGTGTGTGTGTGATAACAAGCTCTTCATGATGCCTGTTGGCTCTGAACTCTCCTTGCATTGTGTGGCACTAACACGCTAATTGAGTGAGGTGAAGCCGTGTGTGTGTGTGTAGGGGGTAGCACTTCTGAACTAGTTCAGACCGGATAAAGGTGTCACTCTTAGCCACGGTATAGGATCCCACGATTTCCTCACCTCATCAGACGATCCAGGAAGGATTTAGTTTATATCCTGTGGAATATTTTGTGTTTTTTTTTTCTTCTTCTTTTCTCTCAGCTCACCCCAAACCAAAAGTAAAACATTGACGAGATTTAGAACATAGTAATTTAACAGATAGTTAAACACCATGATGTTTAGCTACTAATTCACCTCTTCTTCTTTGTCTTTCGGCTATTCCCTTATCACCTAGCAGTGGTTAAAACTTGTGAGCTATCATGAAATCCAGATTACCTCATGACATTTTTGCTATTCTTTAAAAAAAAAACAAGTGCAGAATAATGATGTACTGTACTGACAATGCGCGACAAGAGCTTGGATTAAACAATTTAAATTCCTAGTCAGCAATGTAATACTAGCTACTCACACAGATAACAAAAAGTTGGAAATGGAGAGTTAACTCAAAAATTCCAAATTATGTAACAGCATTTCCTTAATCTAATTTTCCTGATTAAATTTAAGAACAGTCCCAAACATATTGCTATAGCTAGCTAAGAAAACTTTGGAATCTTAGTGTCTTTAGCTAGCAAATTTAGAATTCAACTAACAATAGCTGGGAAAGTGTTAGTTAGCTCAAAAATTCCAGTTTACATCTTGCCATTTGCGTATTTTTTTTTTGTCAATAAATAAATTCACAATAATAAAATATAAATTACATTTTACAAGTACACAATTTAATATATTGATAGTCAGCTAAGTTGCTGATGCAATGTTAGCTACTTACATGCACCTAGCAATGGTTATACATTTCATGGCAGAATTTAAAATTCTTGATTATTTTGTAGAATTTCCTAAATGTACAAACATTACAAACAAAGAAGCAAAAAAATAAATGACATTTAAAAGTACTTGATTGCACATGTTGCTAGTCAGATAGCTAGCAAAATAATGTTAGTTACTTATACACCTAATGATGGTAAGAAATTTTAAGCTAGCTTTAAAATGTTAGGTTGTCAAAGCATTAAAAAAATATATATTCTTAAAAATCCTGAACAACAACAGTACATGTTGACCCAACTTGAATTAACAGAACACTGGTCAGCTAATTAGCAATGTAATGCTAGCTGAACACAGACGTAACACAACTGAATAATTTACAAAGACTATTGAGTAACTTAGTTCCAACATGATGTTAGCTACTTACACACTTAGCGATGGTTAGAAATTGTCAGCTAGGTTAAAAATTCCAGTTGGTCATAACATTTTAAAAATGTTTAAAATCAAATTAAAAAATTCAGAACAATAGCATGTTTCACTAGATTGCTAGTCAGTGAGTCAGCAATATAATGCTAGCTAAACACAAACCTAGCAAAATCAAACAGTTAGAAAATAAAATCAAAGAATTAGAAATTTAAAATTAGTGGTTGTTATGACATTTGTTAAAATCTGCGTTATTATCATTTCCCATAATTTCGTAGAATTTCATTAATGTATTTACAAGCAAACAAACTAATAAATATGTAACAATAAAATGGAGATGCCATTTAAAACCACTTAATTGCACATATTGCTATAGGTAGCAACGTAATGCTAGCTTCTTATACACCTAGTGATGGTTATAAATTGTTAAACGAATACAGATTGTTATAGATTTTTTTTTTTGTATCTACTTTAAAATTCAAGGTTATCAAAGCATTTTTTTTACAATCTACATTATTATTGCTTATTATTTTGTAGAATCTACTTACAAACAAACAAATAGAGACATAATAAAATAAAGATGACATTAAAAACTACATGATTACACATCTTGCTAGTCAGGTGGCTAGGAAAATGATGTTAGCTACTTACACACCTAGCGAGGGTTAAAAATTATTAGCTAGGTTAAAAATCCAGATTGTCATTTAGCATTTAAAAAGTTAAAATTAAAATGAAAAAAAAAAAAAAACAAATTCTGAATGTTAAACAAACTTGACTGAACAGCCCGCTAGTCAGCTAGTTCCCAGGAAAATCAAACAATTAGAAATTGTTAGTTAGCTTCAAAATTCCAGGTTATCATTGAATTTACTTTTTAAAAAATTGGATAATAAAATATAGGCCATGTTGAACAAACGTGAATGAACAGACTGCTAGTTGGCTAGTTAGCAATGTAATGCTAGCTAAACACAAACCTAGCAAGATTGAAAAATTTAAAATTGTTAGCTAGCATTAACATTTCAAATGTAGTGTTTATATATTTTACCTTGAGTTAAATTTTTTAGTGAACATTCCAGAAAGTTTTACTTAAAGGGTAAGGGGTCAGGACTGTTTCATGTTTTGATGGTTGATGAAGAAAGGAATATACAAACACACACACACACACACACACACACACACTGAGCCAAATTCTGATTATACGCTCATTCCTGAAGCTACCTGAAGAAGATAGCGAGCGAGAAGAGTTGAGTACATACAGCAAAATAAGAAGTAAAAAAAAAATTCAAAAACCTCGAGCTGATGTAATAATAAGGTAAAGATGAGGGGAAGCTCCGCACTCATCTCTTCCTTGTTTCAAACACGGCCTTGTTCCCCCCCCGAACATGTCTCTGTTCCCGAATAAAGTCTCAATCCGGAACGAAGCAGAGCGTCGCTCCTAGTTAGAGCAAAACACACACTGTTAGAAACACACAAATAGAAATTTTTTGAAGTTTTTAACAGGGAGGACGATGTTGGAGAAAGAGAGAGAGAGAGGGAGAGAGAGAGAAAGACAGGAGGAACGGAAGGAGGGAAGAAGAGGAGAAAGAGGAAGACAGCAGAGCAGGAGGAAGGTGTTCCCTCGAGATTCCCTTCCATTAATTGTGAAGTGAAGGTGCCCTCGGGGCAACACAAGGGAACGGCATTAAACCAGCCGGCAGCCAGGCACTCGCACTCACACACACACACTCACACACACACACACACACACTCACACTCATACACACACACAGTCTCTCCTTTCCCCACCAATACACACCTTTCTCGCCTTTCTCTTCTTTTTGTTTTCACCCTGTGACACACACACACACACACACACACACTTGCTAGTTTGCTAGTGTGGTGTAAAATTAGCTTAATATATGGACACTTTTATAAAACAACTTGCACACAATAGTGTGTGTGTGTGTGTGTGTGTGCGTGTGTGTGTGTGTGAGTGAAAAAGTGAGAAAGACAGCATGAGGAAATGACAGAGAGACAGAATTCCCCCACTAGAGGGAGCACTGAGAATGTAGTTTGACCTCTCTTTCTCTGTTTTGGTGTGTGTGTGTGTGTGTGTGTGTGTGTGTGTGTGTGTGTGTGTGTGTGTGCACTGAACGTCTCAACTCCAGACCATGGATGAAGACATGGAGTGCGCATGGAGCACATGCTAGCACACTAGCCATAGTGCACTTGGTGCTGTAAGTCCTCACTTCACTCAGTAAGGGAAGATCGACTGAGACTATTAGAGAGAAAGAGAGAGAGAGAGAAGGATTATTAAAAGAGAGAGAAATAAACAAACAAACATTTTAAATTTGAGAGATAGAAAAATTGTAAAGGACACAGAGAGATAAAGAAAGACAAATAGAAAGCATGAAATAAAGAGACGAGTAAACGGAGAGAGAGAGAATAGTATGAAGATTGATAAACAGGTAAACAGCAAGACAAGCAACGAGAAAGAGTAAAAGATAGATAAAGATTGAGAGAAGACAAATAGGAAGAGACACAGAGATGCAGAGAGAAAGAGAGATTGAAAGTGCAATAGAAAGAGAAATGTTGACAAAGACAGTTTGCAAGAAGCTGAGAAAAAGAGGAACATACAGTAATACAGAGAGACATATAAACAGTGCGATAGGGGAAGAGATGAAAAGAGAGACAGAAACGTTTATCACACAGAGACTAACAATGAGATGGACAGAGGGAGAGACAGACAGTCAGGGAGACAGACAGGAAGCTGATAAAAGGCACAGACAAGGAGACAAACAGGGAAACAGAGAGAGTTTCAGACAAAGACAGAATGAGAGACATATTCTGCAAAACAAAGGGAGACAAAAGGGTAGACACACAAAGACTTATTAATACAGCAATAGATAGATAGATAGATATTGGAAGACAGATAGACAGACAGTCAGAAACATAATCAGGTAGACAGACAGATAATTAGAAAGATAGAAAGACATCCGGATTGACAGATAGAAAGAAAGACAGTGGGACAGACAGAGAGAAAGAAAGAAAAACAGTGGGATAGACAGATATATGGACAGATAGAAAGACAGATAGAAACTGTTAATAATGCCAGTGACAGACATTTATCTCAATGGTGGATCCCAGAGAGGACAGTGATGCATACTGTGTGTGTGTGTGTGTGTGTGTGTGTTTACTGTGTGTTTAATAAGCAACAAAGAGGCCGAGAGAGAGAGAGAAAGAGAGACAGGAAGACAAGCAGACAAAACGATGAACCTGTTTAAAAAGAGACAAGCAGGCAGATAGATGAAAAAACAGACACACAGTGTTAAAGTCCAATATTCAGTTTGCAACTGTGATGCAATCCACAAGTGTGTGTGTGTGTGTGTGTGTGTGTGTGCGTGTCTACATATACAGTTGTAGCCCTAGCCGTAGTTTCTGTGGGATGGTGGGTGTAAAGTGAGTTGCCGTGGGCGACGCCAATATGAAAGGTGCCTAATGAAGCACTTAGCATGGGAAGACTCCACCTGCTACTGCGTCAAACCTGATTGGCTGATAGGAGGCCTAACGCGAGTCAAGCGACCTTTTGTTGCTTGGAGACGAGCCCTGAGGCAACGCCCCAACCCTGACCCCCATACCCACCTCATCACCACGGATACAATGTGACAACTTAGGAAGGCAGTGTGTGTGTATGTGTGTGTGTGTGTGTGAGAGAGAGAGAGAGTGTGTGTTTGGGTCAGTGTGAGTGAAGGAGAGCAACTGTTTTACTTCATGTCTTGCTCTTCAAACACCCATCTCTCTCCATTGGCCTCTCTCTACCTGTCTCTCTCTCCATCAGTCTCTCACCACCGGTATCTCCACACATCCCTCTCCGAACATTTTCTCAGTCAGTCTCTCACCACTTGTCTCTCCAGACGTCTCTCTCCATCAGTCCCTTACCAATTGTCTCCCTCTATCAGGCTCTCACCAAACGTCTCTCTCCAAACATCTCTTTCTGTCTGTCTCTCACCACTGGTAGAAAGACAGTGATGGAAGTGAGACCAGACCATCCAGTCCCTTACCAAATATCTCTCTCCGTCAGTCTTTCACCACCTATATCTTTACCTGTCTCTCCATCGGTCTGTCTCCAGCCGTCCTTCCACCCATCTCTCTCCACCAGTATCTCTCCACCTGTTGCTCTCCACCAGTCTCTCACCACCTGTCTCTCTCCACAAGTCTCTCTCTCTATTCATCTCCTTCCATCAGTCTCTCTTTCCATCTATCAACATCAGTCTTTATGTCCCTGTGTCTCTTTCTATCAGTCTCTCTGTACTCATCTCCTTCCATCACTGTCTTCTACCAGTCTCCCTCCATCAGTCTTTCTCTACCATTTCTCTCAGTTTTATCTTTACGCATCTCTCTCTACCACTCTGTCTCTAACCATCTGCTTCCATCAGTCTACCCCTACCAGTCTTTCTCCATTAGTCTTTTATTACACATCTATCATCAATCTTTTTTCCAACTGTCTCTCTCTACCCATCTCTCTCCAGCAGTCTCTCTCCAATTCTTTCTCTCTATTAGTCTCTCTACACCAATCACCTTTCATCACTTTTTCTATAGCCATCTCTCTCATTAGTCTTTCTCTACCTGTCGGTCTTCATCAGATTTATCTTCAACCACCCATCTGTCGTTCTTAGCTTCTTTCTGCCTATCTTTGTCGATCAGTCTCTCACTCCACATGTCTCCCTCCATCAGTCCCTTTATATCCATTTCTCTCCATCAATCTATCTCTACCTATTTCTCTCCTCAAGTCTCTTTTCCTGTCTCTATCAGTCTATCTTTCTCCTTTCTCTTTTTCTCATCTCTTTTTCCTATGCTTGTCTCATGTCTCATGTATGTGTGTGTGTGTAAACATGCATATATGTGTGCACGTGTCTGTCTGAGTGTATATGTGTGCGTATATGTGTGTGTGTGTGTGTGTGTGTGTGTGTGTGTGTGTGTGTAAGGACAGGCCAGGCCTGAGCAGCTTCTGAGCTGCATCGCAGGGCACAGGAGTGGAAAATTGAAGTCATCAAGGCCCAGACTAACGACTTAGAAAGAAGACGAGTAGAGTGGAGGACAGTAAAAGAGGAGGGAATGGTCCACTCAGTCATGAAAGACGGACAGAACGACACTCGTTTATCGAGAATGGGTGAGAGAGATGCACCGTGTTTTATGGTTATTGTGCTGCGATAGGGACGGACGCTTAAAATGTTCTCAAGCAATTACTTTCTATCACACACACACACACACACACACACAGGTTATAAGTTTCTCTGGGATCCATCTATGGGATTGATGGTTATTTGTTTAATAGCATTAAATTTTATAGTGGGGCAGATTTCCAATGAAACACACACGCAAATACACACAGACACAATGTAATTCTCTGTGCATTGTAAAACTGGTTAATTTGTGCACAGTAAATATCGCCATCAATACAATGTTGATAAATCATAAATTACTAAAATCAGGAATTCACACTTCATGTGCTTCAAGTGGTTAATGTTGTCACTATGCTGTTGCTAGGCAACAAGAAAATATGTACATCAAGTACACTCAAATATGTACACACAATGTAATCAAGTAGGAAAGGTTAGATTAAATTTGATTCGATTAGATTAGATTAGATTAGATTAGACTAAATTTGATGATTGTTATCAGTTTGTAGATGTAAACGTTGACTAGGCTACATGTACTAAAATGAAGTATGGTGTTCCACAGGGCTCAGATTTAGGCCCACTGCTATTTTCTTTTTACATCCTTCCTCTGGGCAAAATAATTCACATTCATGAGTTTTCACTGTTATGCTGATGACACACAGATAAGGAAGATTAGAAAAGCCAGCCTAATAAAGTTGACCAATGTGTACAGGACATCTTTAGACCTTCCTTCTGCTTAATCCTGACAAGGCAGAAGTATTGGTACTTGGACCACATACAGCTAGAAGTAGACTTTCTGATGAAGATTGCTTTACATTACAAGGAGCCCTCATGTCTGTGTTTCCTTCTGACTCTCACTTTTAGTAATTCTGGCATAATGTAGGACTGAAATTCCCACAAAAAGTTATCCAGCAATCCAATAATAAAAGTGGATGGCATATTTACTCAAACACCTCTCCTGTTGTATTGAACTTCCTGCTGCCTAACACACAGTATGACTGCTAACCCTGCTATCCGTTATCACCCAAATGAGGATGGGTTCCAGTCTGGTTGAGTCTGGTTCCTCTTAAGGTTTATTTTTTCTGCCATCTCAGGGAGTTTTTCTTTGCCACCGCCGCCCTCTGATAATTATATTTTTGACATATTTCCTTACACTTTTCAAACTTATTTTCTTAGTTCTTTTTATTCTGTAAAGATGCTTTGCACAAATGGCATATGTTAAAGGCACTATATAAATAAATTAATTAAATTAGATTAAAAAATATTAGATTACTTTGTAGTTACGATTAAATTAGACTAGATTACATTACATTACTTTACATTACATTAGAGACTTTTCATTTGCTAAGATGCTTGCCTTTTTTACAGGGATTAATAAGAAATAACTGTAACTTCCCTTTCCATCTTTCTGTATGTCAGTTTATGAAAGCTTCTTTCTTTCTTTCTTTCTTTCTTTCTTTTTGGCTTCATTCAAGCACAGCATTGCGATATGCAGATTTCCCCCCTATTATTTCACCTTCATTTCATCACGTTCCTCCTCATCATTTCCTGAGGCAAACAGGGAAATGCACGCCTACCATTTCAGGCACAAGATCAAAAACTGGGACCCCAGTACAGAAATAAACACTGCATACAGAACTGAAAAACAGCAACCTGGTACAGAACCACTGAGGAGGGACAGTTTCTGGGACAGAGGACTTTTTCAGAGTGTCCCTTCTGCAAAACCTGAAGGATTATAGCACATGCTGAGGCTGGGGATTCCTAATCTCACCTCCTGTCTTCCTTTGTGGGGTTTGCACGTTCTCCATGTGTTTTGTGGGTCTTCTCTGGGTACTCTGGTTTCATCCACAGTCCAATGACATTTGTCAATGTAGTGTGTGTGTGTGTGTGTGCACCGTTAGCTTGTCAGAGTTTGGGTTCTTTATAAACTTCCTCAGAAATGTCGTAGGTTGATTCAGGCAACAATTGCTTAGCCATGTTGGCTTGGATGGATAAACAGTATCTAAAAAAATATGAGAAAATGAAAAAGTTGTAAGAGTGAAATTTATGAACCTTTATAAGATCTCCATATGTTTTATCTCCATGAGATTTTTTGAGGATGTTTATAATGAAGTCTTAGCAATTCTGAACAGAGTTTATGTCTCCACTGATGAGGAAATGGAAACTACAGGCTGATGCTGCGCTTTGTCAGAAACAAGTGTCCGAAAGAAAAAGAAATGGAGAGAGAGAGAGAGAGAGATGGTGAGGGATGGAAGTACAAAAACAGATGATTTAAAATTTTAATCTGTAGCTATTTGGAGTTTGGAGATGTAGTGTGTGTGCGTGTGTGTGTGTTGTGGGGGTGGGAGTGAGAATGCTGTTATGGAAGGAAGTTCTTGCAGTTAACAGGATGAATATAACCCTCAGTGACAGCTTCCGTTTGGCAAATGAGTTTTCTAAAACACGCAGCATGTCTCTCTCTCTCTCTCTCTCTCTCTCTCTCTCACACACACACACACACACTCTTTCTCTCTCTCTCTTTCACCTCTCTCATTTATGCCATTGTGTCCTAATTGCTTCTGCATAATCTATGCCAGCATGCACAGTGAAGCCATGATGTCCCACAGACACACTCTTCCCCCAGTCTGGTTTACCCCATTGAACATCACATTACCCTGGAAGATTCCACACTTTGTTTAAGCTTGATATCGAGTGTGGGCTTTGAAGAAAGAAAAAGAGATACATTCAAGCTCAGTGTGATAAATTTAAGCCACAGACTCTGATAATGTCCCAAACCCAGGTCTGTAATTTATTATGTTACCATCTGTGACTCGAGTAACTTGACTCACATGCAGAAAAAAGCATGAAAGGAGATAGGGCCAAGAGTCCATACTTGACAGCCACTATAGATCCAAGAATAAAATGCTGATTGAGACTTTAGAGTTGGAACAGTGGATTGAACTTGGAGTTGGATTTCTTTTCCATCTCTTAGTTTTAATTTGGTTAGACTCTTGAGCTGGGTTCTAATCTCTAGGATTCCTAACTCAACTTCCTAACTTTTGGAGCTGCAATTCTGGGCTTGCCTTTACAGTAGACCTATGAGCCAAATTTTACTCAGAAACTAGAAAGAGAGGACAGTCAACCTGGCTCAGATTTTGGTTCTAGATGCCACACAAAGACTAGATCTAGGACCCTGGAATGGTCTTTGATTTTTTAACTGGTTCTCTCACCTCAACATAGCACCTAGACTACTAGACTGACAAAGAACCTTGATCTTTAGACCCAAGACAGAGTTTCAAGCTAGAGGCTCCAGAGCTGGCTTTCTTGAACTGACTTAAATTCTAGATCCATGACTCTGGATTTGTCTCAGACACAAAAGCTGTGTTTCTGGGCTTGACTCAGGTTCTTAAACTTTTTTCTGAACTCACCTTTGGACCTAGACTTAGACTACTAGACTAAGACTTTAGAACAGAAACTCTGGACTTGGACAGAGTTGGATTTCTGGAAACTTCAACTGGTTTCTGAAGATTCTGGGAACATAAACAAGGTTCCACTGGGAAATTAGAGGTATGATTTACAGATTTAAATTGTAGAGCTACATTTGTGGACTTCACTCTAGACCGAGGATGCAAAATTTGTCTCTGACACTAGAGATTGGACTGAACTGAAACTCTAGAGTTGTGTTCTGGAGTTCACTCAAACACTAAATATAGGACTTTGGATTTGACTCACGAGCCAGGTCTTAGTTCATAGGGTTCAAGTCAACATAGTACTTAGATTAAGACTGATTAAGAATTTAGGTTCAGGACTTGTCCTAGGTTCTAGACCTAGGAACTTGGACTCAATACCTTCTCTCTCACTCTGGAGTTGGGTTTCTTGAATTTAAAGTTTCTCATCTTAATTCAGAAATCTAAACTGTAAAAAAAAAAGTCCAAATTTTACAGAAAATAAGTTAATCGTAGTTTTCCTTTTTAAAAACATACAAATCTCCGTAAAGTTACAGACATTATCTGTAAATTATCTGTCGACTGTTATTTTAAGTATTATTTTAATACTGAAAATTGTATCTTTTCACACTTTTAACTGTAAAAAAAAAACATTATAGGCATTCATAGGAATTTATAAAGACTTTGAGAAATAATAGGATTTTTTTTGTGTTTTTGCTTCATTTGAAGGTTTTTGATCTTAAATTTAGGAAAAATCTGTAAAATAAGTGTTTCCCTGCTAAATGGCTAATGCTGTTGCTTTATTGAATGTGTTTGATTGTGATCATTTTGGGGAAAAAAACTGCAAAATAAAAACATTTTTGCTGCTACACTTCTAGTGCTGTTTTACTGAAGGTGTTAAATCATATAAATTTGGAAAAAAATATGAATTAAATAAAATAATAATAAATGTTTAAATAAAATAATGGTGTTTCACTGCTAAACTTCTAATGCTGTTGCTTTATTGAAGGTCTTTAATCTTATACATTTAGGAAAAATCTGTAAAATAATGGTGTTCCTCTGTAAAAGATTGAATAACAATTTCTGTAAATGTAATATTTTTGCACATAATATGAATTTAAGTATTTTACCTTACCTAATTTTGACCGCCAGTCATTTGACCATTTTTTTTTACGATTTTTTTTTTTACAGTGTAGGACCTCATCTGCTTTTCTGCATTCAGTTGAAATTTAAGAGCCAAGAACTTTTTTCTTTTAAGACAGAATCTAAGGGAGCTGGGTCTTTAGATTAGACTCGATATCCAAGGCTCCAGATTTAACTCAGATTTTATATCTAGGATTTGTCTTATAACCTAGAGAGATTTCTGGTTTTGACTCATACACTAGGGCTTGTCTGTGCATGATGTGACCCTTCCTGACGTTATTGATGTTGCATAGACAGGTCATATCATCTACTCTGAGTACTTCAGTATTTCTGTGCATGGTGTGTGCATGGGACATCTGCCTTACTTCTGAAGTTGAACTTGAAACTATCTATTATGGTTCCTGCACTATGAGTTAATTGAGTCAAAGATCAACAAATAATCCATCAATTAAGTCAATTTGCATAAAAAAAAGTCAGAAGTCTAATTAGTCAGAATAATTCCTTTTCTCATCACAGAGCAGCAGCTCTTATAGATACGAACTGAAACAGAAAGCTGATGTTGAAGAAAGGACGACTGAATCCTGATGGAAAAGATTACACTTTGGCTCAAGAGTTAATTCTAGCCAGTTGTGTGTGTGTGTCTGTGTGTGTGTGTGTGTGTGTGTGTGTGTAGCTGTCTATATCCATCGCTCCCTCCAGACAGAGAGATATACACACACCAGCCAGTGAGTACTGATTTATCTCCCAGTCCAAGGAAATAATCCTGTCAGGCAGCACAGAGGATTCTGGGTAATTAGACTTACCCAATTAGCAGCTGCAGAACGAGGAAACAGGTGCAGAAAGAGAGAGAGAGAGAATGAAAGATGGAATGAAAGCAGACAGACATGTTGAGGCCAAGGAGGAATTTCAAACATATAATCCAAAAGGAGTGTAAAACATTGGACATGTGGAACGAACACACGCACACACACACACACACACACACGCAGTGCAGAGTAGTTTAAAAATGTATATGAACACCCAATTATGCTAAAATAACTGAATTAATCTCACGCTTTATCCATGGCATCTCTCTCTCTCTCTCTCTCTCTCTCTTACCCATTATATCTCTCAGTATTTCTCTTTCCGTCTCTCCATCTCTCTCTTCCTTTGTTTCTTTCTCTCTTTCTCCCTGATGTGGTTAAATGGAGGATCCCCCACCGGGAGAGAGAGAGAGAGAGAGCGACAGAAAGAGTAAAGGAAAAGCAATATAAAGAGGTTCGACAGCAGGTATCAGGTGGGAAGAATTATCCTCCAGCTCTTAATTGTAGCCCCCCGAGTGTGTGTGTGTGTGTGTGTGTGTGTGTGTGTGTACATGTGTGTGTCTGAGAAAGAGAGAGAGAGAGTCCAAGAAAGTGTGTGTCTGACCCCCTGCACTTTGCCTCAGGCACTGGCTGACCCGGCCTGCCCCGGCCCCTCCCTCTCATTAAAACACTAATCCTGTCGCAACGCCACATGGCCCTCAGACCACTCCCACACACACACACACACACACACACACAGACACACACACACACACAGACACACATTTACTTGTTCTTGCACAGAATACGAAACAATTAAAACAAAAATACTACCTAAATGCTATTAAATTAAATTTGAGCTGGGCATTATATCATCAGAACCATTACATCATTACATCAAGTAGAACATTTTTTCATTTTATACTTAATACTGTTTTTTATACTTAATACCTTATTCACTCTAACTTACTCAGTGACTTACATGCTTAAGAATGACCGAATGCCTCTTCAATTAAAGGTGTGATAATCACGTTATTTCAAATTTACAGTATCTTCAATATCTTTGTTAATAAATGAGAAAGATTAGTTGTTGATTTTGCTTTGTTTACATTTTTCTGGCTCGGAAATGAGCCATGCGTTAACATAAGCAAAGGCAACTCGCAAGATTAAAGCTGCGGTTTGTAATATTTCTTTCTATATCTTTCCAGACCTGTAACAATCTCCTAATGCTTTTCATTCAATCTTCACCAAACTGTCTGTTATTAATATTGCTGTGTAATAAATAAAACTTTGGTTGTTTTTTGTTTCTGTTTTGGTTAAATTTTTTTCAGGTCCAGAAATGAGCTCCATTTATTTCTCCTAAAAAAGCAGCCAACAGGATTAAAGGTGCGGTTTGTAACTTCAGGACGTAGGTATCTGTATTAATCATGTTGCTTCAGTTCTATCTTCAAAAAAAGAATATGATTGATTGTTATGTGAACAAAATATGAGAATAATTTTATTTTATTAGCTCCACCCCTTTTTCCATTCCAGGGGACTATGTGGCAGAGGACACCCTGGACAGGGTGCCAATCCATCACAGGCCACACACACACACACAAAGCAGGCAATTTGGGAACGCCAATTAGCCTAATCTGCATGTATTTGGATTGTAGGAGGAAACCCACTAAGCACGGGGAGAACATGCAAACTCAGAGCAGAGGTGGGAGTCGAACCCGGACCCTGGAGGTGCAAAGCCACAATGGTTAAAAGGCAACTCATAAACCATAACCAGCTTCAGCTATTACAATTTACATGCCGGAGAGGGCTGTAAAAATCACAAAGTTAAAGTGACTTCAGTGCACTTACAGTAAATGTGAGGTTATTGTCCTTTTACATTTAAAAAGGTTGGGACATCAAATACTGTAGGGAATGTTTTTTTTAGGGATGTGAGATGAATTACGCCAAATATCTAAGAAACAGATCGGTCTTTAGTCATTGTTTAAAGATTGCCAGTGACTCAGCTGTATGGACATTTAGAAAAGTTCTAGATACATGACAACAAGGTAACAACAGGGCCTTCATCATCTTGCACTTCTTCTTGCTCTTCTTCGTTTTTTTTTTTGTTTTGTTTTTATTATATTTTTTCAAACTTAAGCTTCTGATCGTATTTCTCATATCATGTTACCAAAGCTCAAGGACTCTAAACGTTCTGATTCGAAAATTTTAAACCACAATCTCTTAATAGTATTGAAGAGAAAAGAAAAAAAACTCAAAAAACTTCACAGCGTTACTAGCTTGGCTGTTGACACATTAAAATTTACATGCCATTGATTTCACAATGAAAATGTTGATTCGTGGTCATTGGGAGACTTTGACGAATCTTTCGTCCGCGCTGTTGCAGAGTCGCGGGATCTGATCAGCTAGCGATGCTTTTTCACCACATTCACATTCAGGCTAGCAAAAATGGACAAGATGTATACGCAGATTCTTGACATATTTTACTGGAATGTGTGTGTGGGATCAGGTTGTGCTCTCCAACGTACTTTCACGTAAAGGATGCGGCTCAGACTACCAAATAGGGCCAGCAAATCGATTCCCACAACAGCAACAGATCGTCTCTGACCTCTGAATGAATTATCCGTGTGTGTGTGTGTGTGAGAGAGAGAGAGAGAGAGAGAGAGAGTGAGGGACAAGCTAGCAGCGCTGGGCCGGATATCGCTATCATGCTCCTCGGTTTTAATATTCTTGCTCGCAGGCATGCCACAGCCCGGTGTGTCTCATGCCCATATATATTAATAGCTTCATCTCCCCAACCGGAGAAAGCAAATAAAACACAAATGAAAGAATCCTCATGCATATAAACTATGTAGGCTTATACACACACACACACACATAATAAAATTGGGTGCATGTCAATCACTGAGTTCTTGCTCTTACTGTTTGGTGTCAGTAAAGTTTCCTGGTGATGTTTGGAAAGCAAAAAACATTTATACAGGAAAATTAATATTTATAATAGTAACAGTTCTATTATTATTATTATTATTATTCAGGATAAAAGAGTGGAGGAGTTTGTCAGTGCTTGTGATGTGTTGTCTGTTGGCTTACTCTAATCTGTTGTGTAATTATGAGTTTTAAGGTCCCATGTTAATGCTTCCTCAGATTACGCACTCTTTATACCCCAAACTCCTTCTATCTCCCACCAATAATAATAATAATAATAATAATAATTATTATTATTATTATTATTATTATTATTATAAAAGAAAATTCTCATAGTTTTTGTTCGTACTCACACTGAAGACCCATTTGAGCATCAGATTAAGTTCACATTTCACTTTTACTCCACTACTTACCACTACAGATCTGTACTTTCTACTTCGCTACATTTCCGCATGGTGCTGCTACCTGCATAACTGCATGATTTGCCTTCCCTCTATGAAATGCTTATTCATGTAGCAGGTGTTTGGAACCGGAAGTAGAGACGGTTGAAGACAGCAACAAACAGCACATCCGCAGTCAGGAAGCCAAAAGAGAGAGAGAGAGAGAGAGAGAGAGAGAGAGAGAGAGAGACGCTTTTACTATGACTTAAAGGCTACTGTGAGCTAATACATGCTTAGTACCTTGGATTCCTCAGTAAATTTACCTAAGTGAATTTGAAACTTTTGTATTTTTACTCAGTTGCATTTGTAGATAGGTGGGGGGACTTCTACCTAAGTAACGTTTCCACTTACAACTTTAATAACTCTAAAGATGGACAAAGTACACAAATATTTGCCCACCACTAAGTAAATGTGAATATTGCAAAAATAAGCCCCCCGTAAAGATGTGAATTGTGGCCAATCTCAGGTATCATAAGATATGATTCTGGTTCCAGTATACAACCTGTAAGGCTCTGTGATGTTTAGTCTCATAAGGCTTTGGTAATCTTGATTTTGTAATGTTGAATGAAATGTCTGTTCCATTGCTGTCTGATTGTCTCAGTGACTCCCAAGTGGGGTAACAGAATCCAGTTCGCCCTATTAAGTAAAGGTTGTGACTTTGAATCCCAGTGATGATGCCACATCAATCTGAATGTGATACATTAAGAAGCAAAACTGGACAAGATTCCTGGGGGATGGGTGAAGTACAGTACTTGCTTTCCCATAAAATCACAGCAACACTAGCCAAGCATGGATGTCTGCGAGCTCCTGCAAGTGTAACTGGGTAGATAGAACTTCCCAATGTTATGTTATCAACTGTTTGAAAAGATGCAGTTGTATGATAATATCATAGCCGTTACATTACCTGGTTGGTAGCTGATGCTCAAATGCATGGAAATTGACCATGTGAGTAGTTTTGGACTATTTGGAATTTCTGCCATTAGATGATGTAGGCATTACGTTTTTTTTTTTGTTTGTTTGTTTTTTGTGCAATTATCCATCTACAGTAGGTATTTCACTAGGGCAGGATCTCTAAAGTGACTGGTGAAATGTTTGTGTCAGCACATGAACTGATTAAGTTTTGACATTTATCCAAACAGGGCCAAGATCACAGCAAGGTCAAACAACTAAAATTTAATAAAAAGTAATATTCATTACTTTTCTTTGTTTTGACATTTATTTTAAAGGAATATCATGTGGACAAATGAGTAAAGTGAAGTCTTACTGAATGTGGCACCCTGGACACTTGTTCATACTGTACTTTTTTTTTTTTTTTTGCTTGATGGTACTCTTAGCCCTTGATCCAGTGAGCTAGCATGAGGATGTGTCTTTGATAAAGACTACAAAGCACTTTTGGAGAAGGGCATCTGCTAAATGTAAATGTAAAAGGTGTCCAGTCACAGAAACATGAAGCTAAAGAAAGTTTTTTAAAGCTGCCAGAAGGATTTCTGGTGAACAGCTCTTTCTGACAGGGTATGACGAAGAGCAAAAAAAAAAGCCTGGTGCATGTCATTGATCCCCTGCTCCCATTCCCTTGATGATGAGGTCTCTGATATCAGATAGAAGGTACATTGCCAGGTGCCAAAGACTTCAACAACATGATGTACAGTATGTGCATTAAGCAAGGAAGAACACACCGTACACATGTGTGATTATACCGAAGGTGGAGCAAAGTTCATCTATACAAGTGGATTATTTGTTATGCCCCATGGATAGGCGCATGGTATTCACTTATAATATAGTCACTTAAAGTCACAATTTCGCAACAGAGCAAGTACAAACATCAAACATCAATACAGTATGGTTTTTTTTTTTTTTTAACCAAGACCATTGGTATGAACTGTTACCATAGCAACAATAACATATTAGAACAGTTCATTAATTTAAATCTGTCAGTCAGAGCTAATATCCAAGAGTCATGCTGTTATAGAAAAACAATTATCACCAATGAGATTCAGGAATTCTGCTTGCTGATGTATAAAAATGTAGGGAATATTTTGCCTGTTTTTCCAGCATCTGTTGTATGATTTTTGATTATTTTACCATTTCATTGGTTACTTTTAATTCAGACTATTACCAAGTTTCTTTGTAACCTTTTTATTACTTTTCAAAGTAGTGTTGAATAACTGGGAATAGCTGGGATTACACTGGCCTGATTTTTTTCACACTCTTTCCATGCCTACTGTAAATCATTGTATTTAAAAATCTTTAAAGCCTTTGTTAACCATTACAGAGGTCAAACAGTTCCTGTAGTTCTTCACCAAGTTTGCACACACTGCAGGAGGGATTTTGGCCAATTCCTCCATACAGATCTTCTCTAGATCTCTCAGGTTTCGGGGTTAGCAACACGGAGTTTCAGCTCCCTCCAAAGATTTTCTATTGGATTTAGGTCTGAAGACTAGCTAGGCCACTCCAGAACCTTGATATGCTTCTTACGGAGCCACTCCTTGGTTTAACTAGCTGTGTGCTTTGGGTCATTGTCATGCTGGAAGACCCAGCCACGACCCATCTTTAATGCTCTGACTGAAGGAAAGAAGGTTTTCAATACATGGCCCCGTTCATCCTCTCCTTAATACAGTGCAGTCGTCCTGTCCCCTGTGCAGATAAACACCCCCAGAGCCTGATGCTTCCAGCCCCATGCTTCACTGTAGGGATGGTATTATTGGGATGATCCTCATCATTCTTCTTCCTCCAAACATGGCGAATGGAGTTAAGCCCAAAAAGTTCTACTTTGGTCTCATCTGACCACAGGACTTTCTCCCATGACTCCTCTGGATCATCCAAATGGTCCCTGGCAAACTTCAGACAGGCCTGTACATGGGCTGACATAAGCAGGGGAATCTTCCGTGCGATGCAAGATTTTAAACCATGAAGTCTTAGTTTATTACTGATAGTAGGCTTGGAAACCATGGTCCCAGCTCTCTTTACGGCATTGACCAGCTCCTCCCGTGTAGTTCTGGGCTGATTCTTCACCATTCTTAGCAT
>JAQMYJ010000012.1:35784347-35795113 GCA_030014305.1 Clarias laeviceps | reverse complement strand
ACACCTACTTCCTCTTTCCCTGTGACTGACAGCTACACATGCCACTCCTCCTTCCTCTTTTAATGTGACTGACAGCTGCACATGCCACACCTCCTTCTTTACTTACTGTGTGACTGACAGGTACAGAAGCCACACCTCCTTCCTCGTTCACTGTGACTGACAGCTACAGAGGCCACGCCTCCTTCGCTATTTACTCAGTGTGTGACTGACAGCTACACAAGCCACGCCTACTTCTTCATTCACTGTGACTGACAGCTACACAGGCTACGCTTCCTTCCATTTTCACTGTGACTGACAGCTACACAGGCCATGCCTACTTTTTTGCATACTTTGTGATGGACAGCTACACAGGCCAAACCACCTTCTTCATTTACTTAGTGTGTGATTGACAGCTACAGAAGCCACACCTACTTCCTCTTTCCCTGTGACTGACAGCTACACATGCCACTCCTCCTTCCTCTTTTAATGTGACTGACAGCTACACATGCCACGCTTCCATCGTTACTGACTGTGTTACCGACTGGTACAGAAGCCACGCCTCCTTCCTCATTCACTGCGACTGACAGCTACACAGGTCACGCCTCCTTTTTTACTTACTGTGTGATGGACACACTTATTTACTTAATGTGTGACTAACAGCTACACTGGCCACACCTTCTTTCCCATTGACTGAGACATCTACACAGGCCACGCCTCCTTCTTCCATCACTGCAAATGACAGCTACGCAGGCCACGCCTCCTTCAAAGCCTGATACGGACTGTTGTGACCAGGTTGCAGTTTGACGTAAGTTTGAAGACCAGCACACCACTGGTATTCATGTCTCTCATGCAGTATATCTTCCAGTCCATCCCTCCATCCTGGCGGTGAGAGAGACAGATGATGGGAGACAGACAGATGGAGGGAGCGGAGGAGAGGAGAGGAGAGGAGCGATTGAAGTGGTGGTAAACGGAGGTGGTGAACGAGGGCAGCACTGACCATCACCATCAACGGAAAAGCTCATCGTTATTGACTTCACCAAGCAGCCACTGGAGACTGACGCCTCAGGCTCTTATCACACACACACACACACACACACACACACTTAAAAAAACCTAATGCTAAAAAATTACAGGTCAACTAAGGGAGTGATGGAGCAGACAGTTTTTTCATGCATACGCACATAAACACACATCTGACATAACGCTACGTGTAAACACCATCATCGCCATGTTTATGACAAAAACTCTAACCTCAATCTCTTAACTAATGCTAATGACTAAAGCGCTGTTCAAATCTGACAGGATTAGCATGAATCGTTTGTTGTTTTGGTTTGGTCGCTGTAGTTCTCCTCACGTTTAGCCTTTTCGTTTATAATCACGCTATGAATATTTGTGTGTGTACAGTAGCTCACGCTAAACATGTAACAGCTGAGGAATTAGCGCTTTGTGGAAGTTTGACTAGCGCTAAATCCAACTGTGAGTGAATTCCCAGGATAACTTTATTTTTAGTCATACAAAATAATAATCATAATAATTTAGTAATTACCCAACATTTCTGAGGGAAAAGTCTGTTTTTGAAATGATTTTATTTCATTTCCATCACCAACCTCCTTTTAGCTTGGTGCTACATGCTAGCTAGTGCTAATACACCATAGAATATAATATACATACACATACAAATACATGTACTGTACATATACGAAAATCAAACACAATATGCAAGTCTCTCTCTCTCTCATACACACACACACACACACACACACAGCAGCATGAAAAAGCTAACAGATTACAGGTTGAATATGGGCCAGAGCTCTGACAGATGGAGCGGGCCATTTAGAATCCCGCTCACCCAGACACACACCCGCATACACACACACACACACGCGAAAGCGCCCGGGGGGGTTTCCACGGTGACGGGACACGTTAGCATCAGCCGCTCACAGCTGCCAAACCGCACCACAGACCGCGGCGTGATTGGGTACTTACTCACTGCTATGAAAAGTCATGCGGAAAGAAATATAAGAAATATAAGTGTGTGTGTGTGTGTGTGTGTGTGTGTGTGTGTGGTGTTTACAGCACTACAGAGGATGTTAGAAGTTCCTGGACATACACTGTGTCCTGGTGAGCCCCCTGGATGTGTAAGTGTGTGTGTGTGTTTGTGTGTGTGTGTGTGTGAGAGAAAGAAAACAAGCAACACATCATTAGTTGTTTAAACATCAGCGTAGTTCATGAGGAAACGAACACTGCATGACTTCTACATGTTTCTATATGACATGGTGTATTTACAGATTGTTGTTGTGTTTGTCTTGTCGTCAAGAATCCGCGGCTGAGGCAAAAGTTAGAGCGAGTCAATGAACTTGGAAGCTTGTTTTTTTCGTCTTCACGCAACTTTTCCAAGCAAAACTGTTACACGGACGTTTCGAAACAATGCGGATTTGTTTTTTCTGTTTTTAATTTGCTTAAGTTTTCTTTCTTTACCATGTTTCTGTTGTCCAAGTACATAACGAAGTTACTTCACTCTGTAAAATATGAAATAAATCTCGAGTCAGATTAAAGTCAGAGTTTAGGAGTTGCACTTATTTGAGTTTTTAGTTTGTGGCTAGTTTTGAAGCCAAGTTGAAACAGAACGAGTCTGATCTGCTCGCTAGCAAATGACCCAAGGAATCCAGAAGGGCCAATTTGGGTGTCAATTAGAAAGATCGAGTGTGTCTGTATGTGTGTGTGTGTGTCTGTCTGTGTGTCTGTGGCTGTTGGAAACTGGTTAACCCTTAAGTGTTTTGCCCTGAGGACGTCATTAAAACTTTAGCAGTGCACCTGGGAGGAGCTGTGGCTAATGCGAGAGAGAGAGAGAGAGAGAGAGAGAGAGAGAGAGACTGTATGTGAGTTTCGGGGACTGAAGCACTTCCAGACAGAGATACATCTCTCTCTCTCCTTCTCACACATACACACACACACACACACACACACAGCTATATGGTATTTATAATTGATGGTGCTCTTCATTTGTGTGGTCATGGGACATACGACTGCAGCCTAATTTCATGAGAAATCATTTTTTTTACTTTGGTTAGACACACACATGTGTATGCACACACACACACACACACACGCACACGCACACACAGCTCTCCACTCTTGAGTGATGGAGCAATGAAAGATAGATGTGAGGATGAATCATAAATGCAAGAGAGAGAGCAAGAGATGTACAATATATCATCACATCAAGGTGTGTGTGTGTGGGGGGGGGGAGTGTTGAATGTGTTAAAAAAAAAAAAGTCAACTCAAAGAGAAAAGCAAAAACTTTGTATTTATTCGTAAATTAGTGGGGGGAAAAAAAACAAGCATTTATTATTCATTCAATTATTGATCTGGTGTTAATTGAATTTAAAGAAAGTGTGAATTATGCAGCGCACGCTCGTTATGCACGGCGAGCGCCGAGTCCACGGGAGGGCACAGACCTTGACTCTGCCAGCTCAACATCTGAATGCATAATTTCCCTGGCTTTCTATGGTGCATTCCTAATGAACAGAGTCAACATCAATACGTGTGTGCGCGCTTGTGTTTATGTGTGCGCTTGCATTTTTATGTGTATACGTGAGTGTGTGTGTGTGTGTGTGTGTGTGTGTTTTTCCCAGACAATGCGTGGCTTTAGAAAACAGTCTGCTTATAGGAAAAATACCCTAGATATACAGTAGTCCTACTTCACTTCACAGTAGCTGATATTTTTACTCTACCACCTTAAACACGGGTTCGGTCGTGATCTAGTTTTGTCTGTTTGTGTTGTTTGTTATCAAATGTCCTTGAGAATGTCGACCAATTTCACACCTTATAAATACAACTTATACTGTAAATCTGGTGTCAGGTAAATTTTGACTAGAAAACAAACAAAACTAAGATAAAACTAGACAAATTAGAATGTTAATATCAGCTGTAAAAACGACCAAAAAATGAAAAAGATAGCTAAAATTTTGGACATCAAGTCAAAAAACATATTTTGTCCAGTAGACTAAATTGAGAATTAATATTTTCACTACTTCTAATGCTGCCCCTGCTGTGTGTTAGATAAATTCATAGCTTTGTGGTGGTTTTTAAATAATTAACTTTTACTTTAAAAAAAAACATTTGTTGGCCGCACTGTTTTATCGGCACTTTCCATTCATCAGTTTATTTGTAACTGCGCTGCAAGCAAAAAACGATGCGCCGCTTGTGATTTGCATGAAAGAAGAGCAATGTGCAATGATTCGTTCTTTGTGGTCTGAGGGTGTACCTGGTGTCGTAAAAAATTATCTGAGACTTTGTGCGGAGTATGTAGAAAGTGTTTTGTTACGTGCATGAACGGGCAGAAAAGTTCAAGGAAGGTTGCACGAGCCATCAAAAAGGAGACGGACACCAGTGCACATCCACAGCTGATGGATTCATCACTACAAGCCTGAGAGTAAATGACAAAGTATGGAACGCAAACATCCTCAATCCTAGACCAAGAAAAAGTTAAAAAGTCACCCATCAGCTGAAAAATGCATAGTTTCCTGGGATTCTTGAGGGCCAGAAGTATTGGAACATTATTGGGGGAAAAGGTTCAATAATCAGCAGTGCTCGTTACAGTGAGACGCTTATTGAAGAGCCGAAGACTAAACTTCCCTATAGCCCTGATCTTGCTCCGTCAAACTTTCAACTGTTTGGTCTCCTGAAAGCAGCCCTATGAGGACGAAGATTCGCTTCTTAGATTAGATTAGATTAGATTAGATTCAACTTTATTGTCATTGCACATAGTTACAAGGCAACGAAATGCAGTTAGCATCTAACCTGAAATGTAAGTTAGCAGTGTAATATAAACATATATACAGATCTATAAAACTATATATATTATAAATAAATAAATTAATAAAAAATAAAGGCTATGTATGAGTGGGATTTACAGAAGAATATATGTATATATTTAAATGAATATACAGTGTAAAGTGAGCAGAGGTGGATAAATTAATTGACTGAATAAGTGTAAATATACAGATATGTCTAAATATAAGTATATAGGATAAGGATATACAGAAACTATATATAGTTGAATTTACAGTATGTGCAATAATATGAATATATATATATATATGAATAAATATGAATAACTTAACAGCTGGATGGAAATGCAGAGAGTATATCTATACACACACATATATACATATATTAATATACATATATTAGTGTACTGTCTATGTGCAGATTATAGAAATGAATGTAGAGGGAATATTTACAGCGATATTATACAGGGATGTTGGGTTATCAGTGATGGTGATACCGTCCATGTAAGGGGGTTAGGAGTTGGTGAAGTGTTCAATAAGGTAACCACTGTGGGGTAAAAACTGTTCCTCATGGTGCTAATGTACAGTTGCATAATTGATTTAAAAAATGCATAGCATAAAAGAGTAAAGGTTACATGCATCATATTATTTCGTTTCTTATTGCTGCTGGTCCTTGAGAGCTACCAAACAAATTCCGTTGTATCACTACAATGACAATAAAGTTTCTTTATCTCATCTTTATCTTATCATATGTAACTAGCTCATACATTTAGTGCTGGTTTTGTGGGTGTGCAAAACTGAAATTTGAAAATAGCATTTCCTTTGGGAGAATCTTTCAATTTTCTGTGCAGAACTATACAACGGAGTGTCACCGAACAGAAAGTTTCAAGTAGAACTCATTCATGTATTCAAGAAGAACTCCTAAATAACTGTTATTTCCTTAAGTACACCAATCCACCCCTAACATCCAAACCACTGACAGGTGACGTGAATAACATTAATTATCTTGTTACAATAGCAGCTGTCAAGGGGTGCAATAGATTAGACAGAACGTCAATGGCCAGTTCTTGAATCTGATGTGTTGAAAGCAGGAAAAGTGAGCAATTGTGAGCATCTGAGTGACTTTAACAATGGCTAAGTTGTGATGGCTAAATGACCAGATCAGAGCATGTCTAAAACAGCAGGTCTTGCTTGGTGTTCTCGATATGCAGTGGTTAGTACCTACAAAAAGTCATCCAAAGAGGGAGAAACAGTGACCTGATGTATTTACAGTATACTACGAGAGGTAGTCATAGCTTAAGCAGAATAACAGAATTCTACCTTTTATTTGTCTATATAATCCCCAGCTACAGTATACTAATGCAGTTATCCCAGTGTTCCACTAATGCTTGGATACCATCAAGGTAGAACGTTTTCTCAGTATGCCAGAGCCATGATCAGACTGCCTGCTTCATGTCTGAAACTCTAAACATATGGAAGGTAGGGCCTCCTACGTGGCGCATCAGCAAAGTGCTTGGCCTATCATCTGGAGATTGCTAGGTCGATTCCCGGGTGATGCATCCTGCAGCCGGGAGCATATAGAGAGAGGTGATTGGCCAGGCTCTCTTAGCAGACTCCAGGGATGGGAGTCAATTAGTGATCTTACATCACACACAGCTCTACAACCAATAATGGGCGACTATGAGCTCATGCAAGCGAAAGGAGCAGATAGTTGTCCTCCAAGAGTGTTACGCCGTCGCAAGCAGTTTGAAAAGATGCGGTTGGCTGGCGTCACATGGCTTGGAGGAAACACATGAGTCTTCACCCCCCACCCGACTGGTAGTAGTAGCCTTAATTAGGGAGAAAAATCAGGGACCCCCCACAAATGGAGATGTGTGTACAGTTCCTTTAGACAGATGCGTCTCTTTCTTATGTTGGCGATGCCAATTTATAATGGTCACGCCCGGGATCGTCAATCATAGACGCAAGACCTTCTTTAAAACGTTTCTATCATTGTACAAAACCGCTTCACTGAGGCTCATATTCTCATCACTGTACTGTCTTCTTTACACTTCAATCAATTTATACTTTCATTAACTGGAAAATACATCTCTCGCTGCGACTGGAACATGAAATTGTACTTCATTCATATCAGTGAAAATAACTGCATTACTTTGTACCCTGATGCCAAGACCACCACACAGCACACACACACACACACACACACACACACACACGCAATGTCTCCATAAGTCCTCTAGGACCAACAACCCTCTAAAGGTTTAACCCAAATATGGGTTTGAGCTGAAAATATAGTTCCTGCATTCAAAATGTAACTGTGTGAGAAATATGTTGACTGTGTTGCTGCACACATTCAGGGTATTAGGCTTTAGTGTCTGTCCAATACTTCCCACAGCGTGAGATTAGTCTTATTCCAATTTGATCCCCCCACCCCACCACACCACACTTGCTGGGAGACATCAAGACTAAACGAAACATGAAAATGTCAGCGATGGTGAAGCTCAGCAGAACACTTTTCACACATTCCTGGCTTGTCTTGGAGTGTTATATCAATTCAACGCTGCATTCTGCTTATTATAGATAGAGGCGTGATGGAAATAACATACCCCTTCTGTACTGTACATCTTTGCATTTGGTATTAAATCTGCCATCATAAAACGAGAGGTACCAATTCGTCAGTCTATATTTGCATCTCACCATCTCATGGTGTGGGAGGGATGAGCGGGAGGGTGGAATGATGTTACTCTACACCAAAGCACAGTGGGAGATCTGGATATGTGTAACACTGGGAAGAGCGATGAAGAAAAGCTTATGACATTTACTAGATGAAGAAAAACAATGCTCTGTCATCTGGTAATGTATGTTTATCGTCAAAAGGGAAATACAGTTTTCATCAAGAACTTTGTCTAAAACTGCAGAATGGCTTTGGAATAAACTCTTCTCTTCTGTCTGGAAGGAGCGATTTCCTCTTGAGTCTTGCCGTCAATGTTTTTTTTTTCGAACTCAGCCGCCATAAATGCCAGTCAAAGCTGCTGGGATGGTGGCCACAGACCACCGAGGAGAACAGAGCAATTTCACAGAGGGAGGTGAAGGAAACACGGGCCAAGGTTTTGGCTACAAAGCTCCTGGTGCATGCTTTGGTCTACATCCAGCAGCGCTTGATTGGCTGTTTACAGCAGCATGAGCCGTATGCTGCACTACATGACTGAAATCATAAGCCTCTTTATGGGCTGGATTTTGTTCCGCTTGAATGCACGGCTCAGTTTATCGTCGTACTAACACCAGACAACGTAGATCTGAAACATGCCGAAGCAGTCGAGCGTTTCCCATTTGGTGCCTATTTGGACAGGGGAAAAAAGTTGAATCTTCATACTTAAGTTAACCACTATAATTGAACTCATGTTGTAACAACATCATAATAGAGCACGAAATAAAGCATTACTGTTTTTAAATCTTTTGTAGCCTAGTGTCTTGATGATACAATTATTGAGAATTCAACAATGTTCTAGGTAACAATTAAACTGGGGTAAAAGAAGTTCACCACTAAATACCATTCACTCAAATATGACAATTTGATAGAAACTTAAATAACAGCTAATTATTTCAATGATCATAATGATTGTGTAAAAGAATGTTTTACAACTTCATGGAAAATCTTTCATTTTAACATGTTTAGATGTTCCTGTTGGGTACAATTACTCTCTCCCTCTTTACTCACTCATCGTCTCTACCGCTTTATCCTGTATACAGGGTCGTGGGGGGCCTGGAGCTTATCCCAGGAGACTTATCCCAGGCATGAGGTGGGGGACACCCTTGACAGGGTGCCAGTTCATCACCGGGCACACACACACACGCTCATTCACACACCATGGGTATTAGCCTAATCTGCATGTCTTTGGACTGTGGGAGGAAACCGGAGTACCCAAAGAAAACCCACCAAGCACAGGGAGAACATGCAAACTCCATGCACACACAGAGACGGGAATCGAGCCTGGCCGGCAATCGAACCCGGACCCTGGAAGTGGCAGTCGACAGTGCTAACTACTACACCACTGTGCGCAACTCTATTCTAATTAATTTTATTTAATTTTATTTTATCACACCCTGCACTTCACGAGGTTCCTTCCACTCGTCCAGCACTGCTCGACTGGTCCCATCATGTCTCAGGGATTGAGGAAGACATGCATTTGGACTGTTTTCTGTCCTGGCTCCTAGGTGGTAGAATGAACTTCCTCTATATGTCTGTACAGCTGAGTTACTGGCAATCTTTAAGCGACGACTAAAGGTCTATCTGTTTCTTAGGTATTTGGGTTAATTCCCCACCTGCTTCCCAAACCTTACCCCAAAAATGAATGAATAAAAAAATTATAAAAATCCTTCCTAACAGTGTTTGACTGAGAGTACAGATCTAGTTAGTAACCTAGTAAACTAATGTAAGGATATATTTAATGATAGAAACTTCAAAGCATTTATGTAACTCGCTCTGGATGAAAGCATCTGCCAAATATCTGAATGTAAATTAAACATTTTAAATGTGAAAAATGTAAAAATTTATGCAGTTATACCTTCATAAGTTTTTCCCTAATAAGCAGATAATCTGGATATTTGAGACGGCATGAGGAAGAAACCTTGAAAGGAACCAAACACATAAGGGAACCCAGTGTTATCTGGATGATACATGATAACGTGACTATAAACAAACCCCGTCTATTACTGTAACTGCGCGCTATATGGTCAAAAGTAACAGGAAATTTGGTTTAGTTCTTTCTTGAGATTCACTTTGTTGAGGTTAACAACTGTACAAAAATACTGTGTACAAAAATATATGTGGTTCAATTTTAAGTTCAGTTCAGTTTTAAGAACTTTACTGCATCAGATTAGTTTTCTTCTTTTTTTAGTTTTTTAGAAATAAATCAAACAATATAAAACTATGATTATAATGCCAAATCTGAAAACTAAGCCATCCTGAAATTGTAATATCTGGCCACCCAGGTAGTGAGTTAAATGATGCCCTTAAGGAAGAACCACATACAGCATATTAAAAAGCTTTAATCACATTTTAGATGATATCAGTGTTACATGCTTCATATAATAAGAGGTAAACTGAACCATATTGTTCCTATATTGTTGGCACCCATGAAAATGACTTTGCAACCAGTTACTGTTTCCTGTGGCTACATGTACGTATGTATTGTGCATAAAGTACTGCCTTATACAAACAACATTATTTCACTACTAAAATGTATATTATTATTATTATTATTATTATTATTATTATTATTATTTTGAGGGCATAACATTTTCTCCCAAATGAGATTGTCTACACTGCCTGACCAAAAAAAAACAAAAGTTACCATTTCAGAAGGGTCAAACTATTGAACTGCATCAAGCATAGAAAACAACTAAGGAGATTTAAAATGGGTTAAGACACCTTCGACACAAAACCTGAACCGTCGATGGTCATAATGGAGATCTTGCATGGTAATAAAAAATCAGCAGTAAAAACCATAACTATGATTACTAATTAGCATTTCCATACACACACACACACACACGGTGTGATGAGAACTGACAGGATTGGGACTAAACAGCTGTGTGTGTCCATTGAAAAAAAAAAAAAAAACTTTTTAGCAAGACAAATTGAAAAAAAAATGATGCTAGTGAACATAAAGATCGGATTTTGGAGCAATGGAAAGAGGTCATGTGTGGTCTAATAGTCCAGTTTGACCCTATGGTCAGCGTGTTAGGGTGAGCACATGAAGGGAAGCACATGAAACGATACACCCATCATGCATAGTGTCTACTGTACAAGCGTCTGGAAGCAGTGTACTGAAAGAGCAGGTCTATGGAGTTTTTCTTCCCTGGTGGCACGAGCATAATCCAGGTCTTAAATTGTGAAAGAGTGGTTCTGGGTGCACGAGGAATCACTTTCACACTTAACGTGGACACTATATTGTCAAAACTAAAGGTGACAACAGGCAGCGTACAATATAT
>JAQMYJ010000012.1:35727848-35760533 GCA_030014305.1 Clarias laeviceps | reverse complement strand
TTCACTCTGCGGTCCAGCTCACCCCAAACCATCTCGATTGGGTTCAGATCCGGTGACTGTGGAGACCTTTTTTTGTTGATGCCTTCAGTGAGAATCTACCAATATAAATGGTCATGAAAGTAAAGAAAACACATTGACAGATAGATGAGAAGGTGTGTCCAAACTTTTGGCCTGTACTGTACCTTCTAGATATACCACTAGCAATGAAAAGGGGTTTCCAGTTCAAACGTTGCCGCAAACGGTAAGCCAACATTGCCGTCGATGGGGTCAGTTGGACAGCCAGGTAGTGGACGTTCTAATTAAGCACCCATAGTGGATATAAAATGGCATGTAGTGACGGCATATATTGTCGTGTGTATTAACAGCACAAGATGAAATGCATAAGTTCAAAATCAGTGCATTTATTTTTCACACAGAATTTAACTGCCGTGTTTACAGAATCTGACCCAGTGACCCAGTTGGCCTTGTTCACACTCCAAAACTGATTTTTGAAGTATCCAGATTGGAATCAGTTTAGAATTAGATTACGTCCCTGTAGTCCGAACAGTAAAAATCACATTAAATAAAAATTGAACCACATCCAAAAGTGGATTGAAATCAGATTCCTTAATATGTGTTTCAGTCTGGACGGTCTACCCGATCAAACCGGATTACTGTCGGTTACGTCACTCGCAAAGTCCACATGATCATGGACATGTCTATGACCTAAAGGGTGAGATATGATATCTCCATTATTAACTGTCTTCTTGTTATAAGTTGCCAGCGTTTGACGTAAAAAAAAAACACATGTGCTTCAGTGTATCCACACCGCTAGAATTGTTACCACAGCAACCAATGCAGATAGGTTGGATTTTGGCTGCCAGTCTGAACAGAGTCGAACCCGATCTCATTACTATTAAATAACAGTGTGGACAGTTAGTCCTAAAGAACAGATTTGAGAAATAAATCTAATTTGTCTGCAGTCTGAACAAGGCCTTAGACGCGCGTCCAAATGAAATAGATTTTATATTTGGTTTTATATATACTGTATATTATATGAATTCCACTAGGGGGCACTAAACTAGAAAGTGGTTCATTGTTGGAAACTGAACAAGTTTTAACAAGCTTTTCCTAAATTCGTCCAAAGACTGTTGAATATTTTTTTTCTTAAAGATTACTGTGTGGTCAAAAATATGTCTATTCATGATGCAGCAAACAATTTAAACGTCAACCTTGCTGTTAACATTAAAACTCAATTAGGGTAGCTATTTTACTAAAAAGAGAAAAAAAACAGTACAGTAACAGGAAAAAATAGAAAGTAAAGAAAATGATGTCATTTAGTGCAGAATTAATTATTTGTTTTTTTTATTTAAATCACTACTGAAAAAGAAACGAATGACAAAAAAGATGGAAACTTACAATTACAACAGCACTTCTTTAGTGCTTGGCCCCCTAATCATCTAGCTAATACGGCTACTGTATACTGTACTGGTGCAGTGGTGTTTTTCTTTTTAAATGACCTTTTTGTCACAGATCTACTGCATAAATGTAATTCATAATTGGATGATACTATTTAATGCCTTATGTGATTTTGTCCTGCCCACCTTCCACCCTGTTTAAGTACAGTTTACAGTCTGCTTAATATTATACACACTACAGACCACCACTACATAGGGTATAGGGGACTAAAACTGTCTTGTACTCATGTTAACTGCTTATGTTATTATCTGACAAATTCTGGACTCAACACTTTAACCAAGGTAAAAGTATTGGCACCCCTCTGCATCCTTTTCAGGCTATTTCCTGCCATTACAATAAATTCTGTTTCTGGTGATCAGTCGTTTAGTTGCAATGAAGACATGTTGTAACTTCTTAAAAGCTTTTTTTTTTTTCTTTCTTAGAATTCTTAGAATTAGAGCTTTAACATATTATTTTAATTGAAAGAATATGTTAAAGCTCTACACAATCCTTCCACACATACACTAGATGGCATTGGATACAGGGTTGTTTAATTTCTATTAGTCAAAAATATCAGATTTTTTGTCGAAGATAGAGTTTCTCTGAAACCGAATTGAATAGCAAAAGTTTTGGCACCTCTTGGCTCATCTTCATTTGGGTCAAACAATAGTGTGTCCTGTGATAGATGTCTTAATGCTGGCTTAAGGGGAAAAAATGAATTAAAAGTATTTTACTGATAGTGATCATCTCCAGTAGTCATCGCACAACCTTCAGAGGTCAATCAAACACACCCTTCTTTCACATGATCGAAAAAACAAGGGCAAAAGGCAAAACCAGGGTACAGATAGTTCCAGATCTGTTGTGCACCGAACAGGTGGAAAAGCAGTGTTTAGCTTCACAAACAACAAACTACTGAAAGCACGGACTGTTCGGGTTTCTTAAACGTTGTTTTTGCGCTCATGGTTAACAATGTCATGGATTTTTTTGTGTGCGTGTGTGTGTGTGTGTGTGTGTGTGTTTCACAATAGCGTGCTTTTCTTTTAGGATGATCGCTAAGGGGATGAGAAAAAAATGGTGGAGTGGGTGAGTGTGTGAGACACACACAGGGCGAGAGTGAGTACATGAGAGGAAAAGTGTGTGTGTGTGTGGGTGTCTGTGTGTGAGACAGAGAGGTAGGGAGAGTTGCTCAGAGACTAATTAAGTGGGCAGGAGGCAGCGAGGGTTCAGTGGAGGAGCCGTCTCTGGGCCAGGGACGAGGTAATGATGGAAAAAAGGATTTACTCTTTCTCTCTTTCTCTCTCGCTCTGTCTCTCTCTCTCTCATTACGAAGCAGGTACACTCTCTCAGTGTCTCTGTGGTGGCTCTGAGTGTATGTGTGTGTGTGTGTGTGGGTGTCTGCTCTCTGCTCTCTGAGAGTTTTACGTACTCTGTGTTCACAGCACTTCACACACCATTTGTGTCAGATCCACTTCTAACACACAAACACACACAACTTGTATATACAGTATTTGTCCTATATGACCTCTATCATCATTCAGAATTTTAGCTTTCAGACATAGTTCGGTTTCTATACAGATGTTTCCTTGTATGAGGTGGGATGCAGACACACACCGTATCTTCAATCTTTAAAAATTTTATTTGTTACATATATTCATTTTAATTAACCAGGCTGCATTACTGTAAACCAACACCATGAGGGGGGTATATTTATTTAGCATTAATACCATAACAGTACTCTTGATTAGGAGGGATATTGTACAAATAATCACTCTTTACAAACGTGGTGAGAAGAAAAACCACTCGGCATGCACGAAACATCGAACCGTGACATGGATGAGCTAAAACAGCAGAAAAATACATTTGGTTCAACTACTGTCATTAGCACATATTTGTTAATAGCTGCGTTTTGCTCTATTATGCCCCCTAGTGGAATAAATAGTTTTGAATAGATCAAATCCATTACGGTCCACAAGACAGTTTTAATTTAGATTATACAAGAAAAACAAAAAATGTGTCTGGAAGCATTACTGGGCCTTACGTTCGACACCACATGTGAAGAAATGAGATAACAGAGTTGGATTAAATGGTGCATCATGTTTTCTTACTCTACGTGCTAAAGTATCTCCCTGTCACCACAATCTACAGTATAGTCGCTTCACCTGCTTAGCGCTTTGACTGTTATAATGCTGCATTTCTCTTAGTGCCTGAGGGATAAATGGCCTCAAGGTGTACATAAGTATTCACCCCCTTTCTCTCGACCACCCAGTCTTGATATTTAAACATGCTTAGTCGGGCCATCTGTTTATCATCTGTTAGACGCCGACATACTGTACGCCAAACATGCTTTCATTTGTCTACGTACATATCAAGGCACCGGCAGTGTTTTAAGTTTTTATGTTTGAACTTTAAAAGTAGACTGCAACAACTATTTTTCTTTTTTTTTGTCAGGGTTATAGAATTAAAACAAGGCCCTCTTCAGAATGTAATTATTTATACACTAAAATAAAATGCTTTTATAGTTGTTACTTTAAGATTTGGTTTCTAATAGTCTTTGTTATAAAACAAAGAAAAACATTTAGCTAGGCATCTTGTTTCATTAGTGTTCCCACCAGGCTAGCATAGGTCGCTAATTACTATAGCTAACATGCAGATTTTCAGGTAGCATTTCTTTTCACGTGAAACTGCTCTCCTACACACAGTGAAAGTGACTTCTTAGCTTCAGGAAGCTTCCGATTGACAATCCTGATAGATCTAACAGATGTACATAATCAATCTCCTGCTATACGCTTGTGTTCATCGTCACAGCTTGTGATTTTTTTATTGCAGACATATTATATCTAAGCTAACATAAGCGATTAAGGACTAAAGCTTTTGCTATCTTACCTTTGCTAATGGCTTTAGCTAATGGCTAATTTCTTCGGGGGGAAAAGCAACACTAATTAACCAGGAATGTTTCATTTCATAAGTAAATATACAAGTTTATACTTCTAATTCTCAAGTGAATTTTATGCTGTATTTCAACTTCTACAAGAGAATTAAATTAGATTTATTTGGGCTTTCACTTTTACAACCACTGGCATTTGGTGTATATCTTGGTATTTTCCTAGTTTAAACTGATGCATCAATTGAAATAAATTGGGGCAACAGTAAAAAAAAAAAAAAAAAAACAGCTATTTAAGCAGAAATATGTAAAGAAAAAAAAACAATCAAGAGTTATTTAGCATGCTAATGAGCTGATGTAGCTTATACAAACTTTTGAAACAGTTCTCTCTATTATCATTATTCATGAATTAACAGTACTACCTATCATATCGGCATATTTGTGTTATGACTACAAACAACATTAATTTAAAAATGAAATATTCAAATCTAAAGAAAAGAAAGCTAAGTTCATTGATGGATGGATGAAATGAGGGAGAGATGGACAAAAAAATTAAGCAGTGGATGGACAGTAGTTGATAATGATAAACTGGTAAAACAGATAGATAGATAGATAGATAGATAGATAGATAGATAGATAGATAGATAGATATTACTAGCTAGACATTTGGATGAACAGATAAATAAAAATAAATAAATGGATTAACCAATTTATTGGATGGATGGCTGAGGGGTGAATGGATGAATGGTTTAGTAGGATAGATGGATTAATGGATGGATGAATGGATGGATAAGGCAGTGGGTTGGGGATGAATTGATTGGGGGGATGGATGAATGGTTGGATAAGAATGTGGATGGATGATGGATGGATGGATGGATGGATGGATCAGTTGATCAATAGATGAATAAATTGGTTGATTGATGGATAAATGAGTAAATGGATAGTTGGATGGATGAATAGAGGGATGGAAGAATGAGCTGTTGGATGGATGGATGGATGGATGTATTTTTTGAGGGATTCATGGAGGCATGGATGGCTGAAGTGATAAGTGGATGGATGGATGAATGAGTGGATGGAAATATTTTTATGAGCTTATGTTTATGGGTTTATTTTTCATGCGTCACACCCTGCTTATATTCGGCGTGTTTTTTTTTAGTTTTTTTTTTTACTTTTTTTACTTTATATATTAAAATCAATCTTAAAATGATTAATAGTTAAAGTTATGGTGAAGAGGCAGGATTACAGTTTTTTCCACACTAAGTCTAAAAAGTGGTTTAATACTTCTAGAAATATTACTTAATTTCCTTTTGCAGAGGTTTTTGACTGCAGTTTAACACTTTCCGAAGCGGGATTCAGACCAGGGGGGAAAAAACATTATTGTTTTGCTGACCAAGTGTTATCTGGCCAGTTTTAAGTATTTAACAGACTGCAATGTTTGCTGATGTTTTCGCTCCATCCGTCTGTCCGTCCTTCGGATTTAACAAGCTGCTGAGGAGCGACCTCACGGCACCGCCATGCGTCACTTAAGGGATGATAAACTGCTGCACACCAAATATATCACTTGTGATATTTAAGGCAAAAGGTTTTCCTGTTGTCTCAGCTTGCACAGAGACTTTGTCATTTTAATGTTTTTCTTTTTTGGATGCAGCTTTCAGGCAATTCACTGTTAAAAAAAAAAAAAAAAAAAAGTTGAATTGACATGTTTTTATTTTACGTTTTGCACACGTGTCTGCTTCGGATACTTTCTTCTGAACAAATGAGGAGCTGAATGTGAATGTGTGTTACATAGCATTTACAGTGACAAGTACAATACGACACTTTGAAGATGTGAAGGGTTCTGTGAAGCATTCCTGTTTCATTGATCTCAGTTTATAAACTTAAAAATGTAAAAATTTACCTCAGATGTAACTCATGTTTAGTATTAAATGTTCGAAAAATTCTAATAGGAAACAATTGGATTACTCTGTTTCTCGGCGTAATTAGTCACTTGAGGTGTGTTACAGCTCACACTTGTGCTCTGTGTCTTTTCTTATTCTTTCTAAAAGGTTAATGGTTTTTTGAACAAAGTTTAACACTTGTCCAAAGCTGCAGGAAAAACATTGCCGTTCTGCTGACCAGGTGTTATCTTGCTGTGATAAGTCATGAGGATATAAGAGCGAGGGATTAAAATAGTTAATATAATGGATATTCTGCACACTGACAAAGCACTAATATACCATACAAAACCTTATTGACAGACGCTGTTTACGTGCCGACCAAATAACAGAGCAAATTTGATACATTTCTGAACATTTCAATTTCAGTAAATTATTATATATAAATGAATGTATGTTAAAGAGAATTGTGTGCATATCTTTAAAGTAATTAAGATTTTTTAGGTGAAAATGTGATAGATGTTCCCCAGGCTATAACATAGAAAGGTATACAGTTAAAAATAAACCACATTCAATGTCAGTGAATGTAAAATGTGTTGATAGATAAACATTGATGTCAAAAATGAAACAAAAACAGATGGATGGATGAATAGATGGATAGATGGGTACATAGTTAAGTGGATTGATTTTAAAATGATTGAACATAATAAATAAATGACCAATCTGTACATGGATAAGTGGATGGATGGATGGATGGATGAATAAAAATGTATCTGCTAATAAAGATGTAATAGATAGATAGATAGATAGATAGATAGATAGATAGATAGATAGATAGATAGATAGATAGATAGAAGAGGATATAATTATCTATCTATTAGATTACATGATGGATGAACATAAACAAAAGTTCGAGCCCTGCCACCACCAGGTAGCCACTATTGGGCCCTTGGACAAGCCATTAACCCTATGCCCATATTCAGTACCCTTTGGAAAAAAGGGATAAATAGATAGATAGATAGATAGATAGATAGATAGATAGATAGATAGATAGTGGATGAACATAAATTAAGAGACAAAAGTGGAAAAGAAAGAGATGGATGAATGTATTTATATGGATAATTAATTTATAATAATAAATCTACCCATTTAAGTGGATAAGTGGGTGGATGGAGGAACAGGTGGATGATGAAGGGATTTATGAAGGGATGGATGGATCGAAAGAGGGAGGATGCATGGAAGAAAGAGATGCATGTAAGAAATGCATATAAACAATTGGAGTGTTGGATTTATGGCTGGACGTATGTAGAGTATCTGTTAATACAGAAGAAATTAAAATGTGTGGATAGATAAACATTGATGGAAGACACGATGGATGAACATAAACAAAAATGTCAAAATTGAATGAATAGATGGATGGATTGAAAATAGAGGGATGAACATAATAAATAAATAGACCAATCCTTAAGTAGATAAGTGGATGGATGGATGAATGGATGGATGGAAGGATGAATAAAAATTGATCTGCTAATGATATAAACGGATAGATCATGGATGGATGTTTGATGAATGTGGATTATAGATGAGAGATGAGAAGAATATGTCAAAATTAATAGATGGATGGATGGATGGAGAAAATTCAGAAGATATGGAGGCGATAGAAGTAAGGGGTGAAAAAAAATGAAAGGGGAGTCAAAGAAAAGGAAGAAGCGACTCCACATGGGTTAAAAACAGGAGCGAGTGGTGGAGGAAGGAGTGGAGAAGAAATGGAGAGAATAAAAGCGTAGCAAAGGAGAGGGCAAAGAGAAGCCAGTATAGAGTATACAAGAGTAGTGACTATATGCTCACACACACACACACACACACACATGGAGCAGCGCATTAGTGTGTGAGAGAGCGACTCCAGCAGCCAGCTGTCAATCACTCATCCATCCACCTGACTAATTGGCTTCTTACCCTCTGTGCTCGCGGCTCGAGTGCTAACCGCTCGCCTCTGGCGAAAAATGCAGATGAGCGCAAGAGAAGCCGAGTGGCGGAGGGAGGGAGGGAGCGAGGGAGCACGAGCATGGGAGAGGAGAGGAGGAAAACTGCAGCTTTAGTTAATTATCTGTCTGAGGCGGTGTGTCCGACAGCGGCCCACACAGCGCACTTATGCTAAACAGCAAAGCATCCTGGGAATTGGAGTGACAGCTCATTTTCCTCCTGCAATTTTATATGAAAGGAGGAGAGCACACCTCCACTCCTCCACAGTTTCTCTCCTTTCTTTCTCTGCCTGTCTTCCCCTAACCCAAATCCTCCCTTTTTCCATCTCTCTCTCTCTCTCTCTCTTTCTCTTTGCCCTCTCTCGTGGGATCTCGGTGTGTTAGCTGTCACCGACATGGCGCTCCCTCTCTCCCTCTCTCCCTCGTTCTCTCACTCCTCCGCTGACAGCGGCTTGTTGACAAACGCCAGCAGTCATCTGGGCACCCTGGGAAATCTCTGCCACCATTTTGTCAGCAGAATGACAGAAGCTGTTAATGTCTCAAATTCTCGGCGTGACAGAGAGCCGTCTTGTTGACAGTGTTTGACACTCCGCTCTCAATTCATGTCCGCCATTTTAATTCATTATATTTTTTTTTTTTCCGGTTGCACCACTGCTAACCCCCCTAATCATACACATACACACACCAGCTCTCTAAACCATGCACCTCTCTCTCTCTCTCTCTCTCTTTCAAACACACACACATTCAATTTGTCTGCATGCAGCACTGAGGCTCATAATGATTTTTTTGTTCTTGCTCTGGTTTAATGAGACTCATCTCTGCGTCCTGTTAGAAGTGAAACAAACCATCGACTCTTAGGATCGATACAAACTTATAAACAAAGAAGGATGAAGACCGTCTTAAAAAAAAAGAGCAAAAGACACTGTTAATTTATTCCCACCCGAGTATTATTTTTTTTTTTACCCTTTTTTGATGAAAGAAAAGCAAAATTGTCTTTATAATGTTTTCCATTCCATCAAGGAATAAAAGAATGGATGAAATGGCCGAATGAATGAGAGGGACGGTTCGAAAGTCATGGAAAAACGGGTAGATGGATCGGGGTGAAATAGAAGGATGGAGGGATGGAAATTAAATTGGAATGTTGGATGAATAAAATAGATAGATTGGGATAGACTGTACAAATGAGATGGAGAGATGGATCAATGGATGCAAAGGAATGATAGATTTGGATGGAAGGATGGACAGATAAATAAGCAGGTTGGTTTGGAAATCTTGGATGGACTGGGGTGGTGCTGAAAGGGGTAGAATGCGGATGGATTCATGGATGGATATATGGCTAGACGAGTTTGAATGGACTTGGATGGAAAAAGATGAGTGAGTAGATGTGATGGATGGATTGGTCATGGAACGGATGGAAGGAAATGTTACAGTATGTTGGACGGGGTGAATGAATGGATGAATAGATTGGTGAACGAAAGGAAAGATGTGATTGTTGGAGATGGCTGGGTAGGAAGAAATGAATGTGGTTGGTTGGATGAATGAATAGATGGATAGGATATCATGGGTTTGGGCATATTGGAGTTGGATGGGAGGAGTCTCATGGAGAAAAGAGATAATGTGTGAATGTTAGAAAATGGCAGATTGGGATACACAACATGTAAGGGAAATGGATGGATTGAGTGGGTGAATGGATAGATAGATAGATAGATAGATAGATAGATAGATAGATAGATAGATAGACTGGATGTGTTTTGTGATGGAACATGCAGGCCTTAGATGGATGACATAGTATAAAAACGTAGATGGATAGATTGATTGGATAAATTGAAGTGGATTGATGGATGCTAGAAAAAAGTAGATAGGGATGGAAAACACTAGAAAAAGTGGATAGGAATTGATATGATTAATGGGTGGATATATGAATGGATGTATGGATGTATGGTTGGATGGATGGATGCTAGAAAAAAATGTATAGGAATGGAAGGATGGTTGAAAAAGTGGATATGGATGGTTGGATGGATGGATGGATGGATGGACAGTGGATGCTACAAAAAGGTTGACTGATGGATGGATGCTAGACAAAAGTGATAGGGATGAATGGATGAATGCATGCAAGAGGAAAGTGGATAGGGATGAATGGATGGATGATATGATGGATGGGTGGATGGATAGATGCTATAAGAAAGTGTATAGAAATGTATAGATAAATGGATTTAATGGATGATGGATGGGTGGATTTGGTTTAATGAGACTCAGATTGATGGATGCTAGAAGAAAGTGGACATGGATGGATGGATGCTAGAAGAAATGGAAAGAGATGATGGATGGATGGATGGATGGATGCTAGACAAAAGTGATAGGGATGGATGGATGCAAGAAGAAAGTGGATAGGGATGGATGGATGAATGATATGGTGGATGGATGGATGTACGGATGCTATAAGAAAGTGGATAGAGATGGATAGATAAATGGATTTAATGGATGGGTAGATGGATGGATGGATGCTAGAAGAAAGTGGACATGGATGGATGCTAGAAGAAAAGTGGATGGGATAGGGATGGATGGATGGATGGAAGGATAGATGCTAGAGGAAAGTGGATAGGGATGGATGGATGATAAAAGAAATTGAATAGAAACGGATGGATGGATTTATTCCACACTTTATACAACGAAATAAAATTATAAAAAGTTAAAAACAAAACAAAAAAAAAGCAAGAACATACGCACGCACTCTGTGTTTAATGCGCGCGCTCGCTTGTTTGAGCGGGTGCAGAGACAGGAGGCCCGGATGAAAGTCTCTCTCTCTCTCTCTCTCTCTGTGTATTTGAGGTGAGGAGGGGGGGGGGTGCGTCAGCAGCAGATTTGTACCGACAGCACCGCGCGCGCTCTCCCGTCAAACGCCATAAAAAGGCGCGCGGGAGTGATCAAAGCAGCGCGCGCTGCTGCTGCTGCGGAGAAAAACGGGCGGGGCTCGCGCTCCCTGCGCTCGCGCTCTGCGCCGCGCCGTCTCGCGGGTGGAGGCGGGTTTTGAAGGCTGCTTAAAACAAAACACACACACACACACACACATCAACAACAACAACAAAATCATTTTCCCCCTCACGCTGTAGCGCTATTTACATTTTTATCCCACAAAACACACACACACACACACACACACACACACGTTTAAAATGTTTATCAAACTTCCTTTTAATCTGCAAAATACGGAAAGAAGGCTAGAGGGAGAAATAGTGAAATTATTATCAGAATAATATTATTTTTTATACTTTTAATGTAATATGTTTTCAGATGTAAAGGAACTAAATACGCAATTCAGTCAATAGAAATGTGTGTGTGTGTGTGTGGATTAAATGATTTCTCCAGGGGCTAAAAGAAAATATGCAATTATCTGAACGCTCCGTTGCTTAGCAACCCGTCAAACCCCGGAAGTGAAAAAACTTACCAAACTTTGCTAAAAATTATTTATTCATTTATTCACACTAAAGTAGCATGTATGTATTTAAGGAATACATTAGCGAAAATGTTTATGTATATACAGCGGTACCTCAGTGTACCAATTTAATCTGTTCTGGAGTCGAGTTCTTAAGGCGAAAATACATTTTGTGAGACGCATTTCCCCCTAGGAAATAATGTATATCAAGATATGTAAATGAAGTAAACTATGAAATAAATAGACATTAAACCTCACTTAACCTTAATTTATGATTCCTCTTGGCACCGGCTGCTTAAATTTTTTTTACTGAAAGCGGATCCCTTTTCTTCTTGCTCCTAACATTCTTGGTACTCATTATGTTATGCCTTCACAAAATGCAAAAAATAAATAAATAAATAAATAAATAAACAACAAAAATAATACATAAACTCACTTCGCTTGACTTTACACTGATGCAAACAAGTTTTGAACGGCTCCTGGACGTACGCGCAACTTAGCCGGCGTCCGGTTGGGCTCAGTTCGGTTGTTCATGTTTCGTATGCTGAGACGAATTTCTTTATTTAAGCAAAAATTCTTAAGGCGTTCATATGCTGAGGTACTGTACCACTGCCGGCGGTTACTAGTTATGGGTGTAGTGTCTAATGGACCAGTAACAGTAGGCTGGAAGTGAAAACATATCAAATTTACTTAAACAATTCAAAGTAAAATATTCTACCTGTAGGTTTAGTGAATAGAGCGATTTATTATTTTTTAAAGGAGGAAAAGACATCAAATTTCCCTTAATTAATTATTGCGCATATCAATCTTTAAACGTTAAACATTTATGTGTATTAACTATCCAGCGAATAGCTTGAGTCATTACGTAATCAAAAATGGAAAAATATTCATTCATTGGCTGTTGTTATTTGGGGGCGTGGCCACCTCAAACCAACTGTAACAACAGGCTCTGATGTAGATTTAAGTTCAGTTCAGTGATTGAAATTCTGACTTATGGCAAAAAAAAATGGAAATGCATCGTTTATTGGTTTTTAAGATACAGATAGATCGATAGATAGATATTTTATTGATCACTGAAAGAAATTATTTTGTTACATCAGTACAAGTACCTAAAGTAAGGAAATGTATATGGAATTGAACATGTGTGTGTATCCAGCTATAAGTCAGAAAGAGAATAATAATTCTATGTGACCATCTTTCTTTCTGTTTTCTATAGGAAAATCTTTTCTAGCTTCGTGTGTGCGTGTGTGTGGGGGGGGTGGGGGGGTGGGGATGGGAGTATTTTTAAGCCTAAAGAGAGAAAAAAATGGTACCAAACTATACATTTCCTTGTAGCTTATCTGTTACTATCAAGGGGGCATCTTTGTATATATTCCATGATCTAATATAGTATAGTATAGTATAATATAGTTCGTTAGGTTATAGTGTAATGTAGTTTAGTATGGAATATGGAATAAATATATCAGGATGGAAAGATCCATTGATGTGATAACCTGGTGATTCAGTACATTAAGTTCGTCAGCTGAAGTCAAAATTTTTTGGGGCACATAACGTTGCTGAAGCTGGACCTGACCAACTGAAGCAACCCCAGATCGTACAGTAACTCTTCCTCCCCGGTAGGCAGTACTGTAGGCATGATGGCTGAATCACTTCATCTGTCTCTTCATGACCTTTATCCAATGCACCACAGTCCAATCTTTACGCTCCCTAGCAAAAGGAAGTCTAAGCCTCATTGATAAGTGATGATCTTAAGGCTACACAGTTGTTTAGTCCCAATCCCTTAAGTCTTCTTTACATTGTGTGTGTGTGTGTGTGTGTGGAAATGCTCTTATTTCACTATTATAACATAGCTGTGAGTTTTACTGTGAGATTTGATTTCAAGTGTGTAAGTAAACTTCCATTATGCTTGTTCAGCATGTTTTTCCGACCAGATTTCTTCCTCAAAGATGATGGGTCACCACTGACCTTCTAGAGTTTCATAATGTGTTTTTTTTTTTTGGTTTGTTTTTAACCCAATTTTAGTAGTTTCAGCAGTCTTTTTAGTTGTTTTTTCTTTGCTTGATGCAGGACAATCCTTTGACCCTTATATCTTTGCCACACCCACAGGATATGTCTTCTGACATGGGTGTTTAAGCTCCTCAATGCATGAGCTAGGGTTAAATAACTTGTGATGATCCTCGACATGAAGGACGGCTCTTCCACGGCACGCTGATGGAGTTCTTGCCAGACTTTGACGCAAAAAAAATGGCAATGCATGTTTTATTGGTTTTGAAGACACACAGATACAGACAGATAGATAGATAAATATTTTATTGTTCCTTCTGCTCCTGGGTCAGCAGCCTGGGGACGAACTCGGCAGCAACACGGCGCATCACACATGAGGATCGTCTGGACTGTTCCATATGACACACCAACAACGGCAGCAATGTTGTGGATTGTTCTCGTTGAAGGTCTTCCTGATCTTCCGTTCTAGAAGCGCGTGGCCACTGAAAACACCTCGAACGACTCGCTGCAGCATCGCTCTAAACTTGCTGAATCTTGTCAAACGTCTCTGTGACAGATTTTCCCAGTGTCACACAGAATTCCACATTCGCTCTATGTTCTAACTTGCCGTCCTTGATGAATTTGCAGACGTGGTGACGCACATGGTCAGAATATCACCAGTTGCACGATGTTCACAGGACCATGTCTTTTGTGCAGCCTTGTGCTGCCATCTGTCGGTGTGTTACAGAACTAGTCTCGAAACTTTTTGATACCACCGTGTATATAGTAAAGTATATGAAGGTAAGGTTTAGTGTAATGAAGTACAGTGTGGTATCATATTGTACAATAAACTATAATATAGTGTGGTTTGCCAAAGTGTGGAGCTGCATGCCATAGTATAGCACAGTACAAATTGCACTGCAGTATATCATTGTTTACTAGTGGACGGTACAGATAATAAAATTAATATTTATTGAAGATAAAAATAGTACGATATACTTATGGTAAAAAAGATTGTTTATTAGTTTTTTATTAGAAGATTTTTCTACAGCATACCTGCTATATCATACTGTTTTGTCCTAGATTATAGAAATTATTTTTTTTACTATACCTCTTTATTTTACAATACAACACGATATTACTTTTTTTTTCACATTATTATTTATTTGGACGTTTTCAGCAAAACTGATCTTAAAGGCAAGATACAAAGAGTGCACAAACGCACAGTTTAATTTATTTTATTTGGCAATATTATTACAAAAAAAACAACAACAAAAAAAAGACCCAATGGCTACCTTGTCCACACACAGATGAGTTTCTGGATGAGAGTTAAATACTCACACCTTTTCATTAAGAGCTAAACAGATCATCTTGAATAGGAACTATCTACAGAATCCTGGAAAAGGCGTCTCGCTGGATCACTCCTGCTTATAGCAGACAGAATGAGTGACAAAGCGCACGCTAGTAGACATTAACACACATGCGGTTAGTGTGTTAGGATTTTCCTCAGCTGGTTTACACACGCATTACGTTAACAAGTGCTTTTGTTTCTGTCTTTCTTACTTCAAGGCCTTGCGGTGCAAGTTTAATTCTTTATTATTTACACAATCTGCCATTCACTGTGTGTGTGTGTGTGTGTGTGTGTGTGTATGCTGGAGCGTGGTGTTAAGCTCTACTGCGGATATGCCTCGATCACCATCGCATGACCCTGAAGAAAACACAGAAATAAAAAGTGTTAAAGGAAAGAGATTCTGTACGAAACGTTAATTTAAATATTAAAAGTGGAAATAAAAAGATATCTATAAAATGTTATATCGACATCTAAACAATCTTAAGCTTGTACTATTACATGCAACTATCAACTACTACAACAAAACAAGGCTACAACAGATTAGAATATTACTCATTATAAATATAAAAGTAAATTAAAGTATATAAAGTAAAAAGATCTTAATTTGTTTTAAAAACTAATATTAAAGAATCATAAAAATATAAAAACAAAAGACTGATATTAAATCAATGAAAATGTGCAATAAATTTAACAAAGCATTAACACAAATAATAATTAATAAAATAACAATAAGGACATAATTTCATGTTAGTAAAAAAAAATAAAGATTTTAAAAGTTTTTATTAATCTTTTTATTTAGAAAAAATATTCTAGAACCTTTTTTATAAATATAAAATCCATATTTTTTGTTAGAATAATATTACATTGATAGAAAACGCTAAATACAACAAAAATGCAGCCATCAGTCATGAATAAAATGTTTTTGACTGTAATTATGGTTGTTGCGTGTTACCTGCCCCCCTGCAGCGCACGCCGCCACCAGGCCATACTGCCCCCCCTCCTTCTTGAGCCGGTGTGTTACCATGGTAACCAGGCGACAGCCGGTGGCCCCGAACGGGTGTCCGATGGACAGAGAGCCGCCCCACATGTTAAACTTCTCCATGGGAGGAGCTCCCACCTGGAGCACGAGTGTGCACACAATTAACAGGTGAAATCAGTAAATCACACACACACACATACACACACACACACAAGCGCACGCATTCGTACCTTTGTTTTCCTGCCCATGTAGGTCTGAGCAAACCAATCAGACTCCATCGCCTTCATGTTGGACAAAATCTGACCCTGAAACAACAGGGGATAAAACACGAGAGAGATTAGCGGGCCCAAGCACCGATGCTATGACGTCTGAGGTGTGTGGAAGCTGTTACGCCTCGTCTCTCAGCGTGCGTGTGACTTCCAGCCACCGCGACACGCGAAATCTCTAAGCAACATTTTAAAGCTGTGTCACCATTTAAGCGGCAACACAGGCCACGCCTCCTACACCGGGACTCGTGCTGGGTTATTTCTTTAAATAATAACTTGAGCACACGCAGACTCACTTATCACAGTGTTCACCTGGGGCGCGCCGGTTTAAACTGGCGCAGGTGAAGCGTAAAATACTCTAGAAGAGTACACAGTCTAGAAATATACACACAGGGGGAGGAGCTACATCAATTTCAAAACTGCAGGCTTTTTGCGTGAATGAGGAGAGAAAAAAAGAAACACTGTGGGCGGGGACAAAGGAGGGGTCTGGGGCGGGGGAAAATGGAGGGGGCGGGGAAAAGGAGACAGATGGGAAGGCGAGGTCACAGACACACTCACAGCGAAAGCCTCGTGGAACTCGAAGACGTCGATGTCGGCCAGCGTCAGACCGCTTCGCTCCAGCACCTTCGGAGTGGCGTAAGTGGGACTGAAATAAAACACACACACACACACACACACACACTTCAGGACTTAGTGTAATAAAACCACACTAGATGTTGGGACTTGAGAAGGAGAGGAAAAGTAGACAAGAAGAGAATCCTAAAACTCACCCTCAGTACGAGACCACGTTCTCTCGCTTCCACAGCAGTGAAACATGAAACTAAACTAAAGCTTCACGTTTACTTTTCCGTGTGAATATCGACGCATGACTTAAACACGAACCAAACCCACGCCTCCGCTTCGCAAACCCTTCCATCACGCGAGTAAAAAAAGAAAGAAAGAAAGAAAGAAAAAAAAAAAAAAAAAAGAGTAAAAATGAAAAGAGTGGGGAAAAGGCAGCTGTCACTCACCCGAGCAGGAGCTGGTCTTTGGGGTCCTGAGACACGTACACGAAGTCTCTAAAATCAACACAAACGAGACACAACGCTTTCAGCACGTCACTATAACCCGAGTGACACGTGTCTGCTCACGTGACGTCGGAGTTTAGCATGAACCGTGTGTTTACCTGAGATAGGCTTTGGGCTTGAAACCCAGAGCGAGTGCTTTCTCTTCAGACATGATGAGCACTGCGGAGGCCCCGTCAGTCTACACACACACACACACACACACACAATTCAGCAGGTAGTCTCAGAGGATCATCAGTCAGCAGGCGTGTGATTGGTCACTGACCAGGTAGGAGGAGTTAGCGGCGGTGACGGTGCCGTGTGGTTTGACGAAGGCGGCCTTCAGTCTGCTCATCTGCTCCATACTGCTGGGACGGATACCGTTGTCCTTAGTGACGATGTCCTTGCCTGTGTATAATACACCACACACACACACACACTTCAATAAAACACCCTGTGTGTGTGCGCTTGTGTGTGTGTGTGAGAGAGAGAAGGCTCACCCGGCACTGAGAAGCCGATGATGTCAGTGAGCAGCCCCTCGTCCTGAGCTTTCTTCGCCAGAGTGTGAGAGCGCACCGCAAACTCGTCCTGCTCCTTCCGGGACACGGCGAACGCCGCGGCCAGACGATCTGCCGAGTGTCCCATCGTCTCCGCCGTGGAGAACTCCGCTACCGCGGGGAGCTAGAGAGCGGGACGGAGAGAGAGAGAAAGACGGACGGAGATGAGACACACGAGCACGTGATGAGAGAGAGAGAAGAGAAAGTCGGACATGAAAAAGTGGGATGCGAGCGAGAATAGAAAGAGAGAGAAAAAAAAGAGGGAAATGGATGAGAGCATAGAGACGATCAGGTTCTTGGCGAAGTGGGGCTCACTAAACACTTCCACCAGGGACATCCACGCGCTTGATGACGCTCATGAAGGAAAAGAACTCCCTCACAGACACCACAAACAGACACACACACACACACACACACACGTCCCTCAGTTATGATGAGAGTATTAAAGATCAACAGTGGCGCGGTTCGGTCTACAGCGAGACTGATCAGCTTCCTCAGGAGACTCGGCGAGTGTCTGGCGCAGCGAGTAGACTGATGGTCCACTGTGTCTCACAGTTTGATAACTTCACCCGGAAAGATAAACCATCGACTTATCCCGGGCTTGCGTCGGGAACCGGAGCCGTGGATCAGAGGTTCCTCCAGGAGTCGGCAAAGAGAAGCACAAGAGTCCGGACTTAATCATTTAAAACAAGTCCGTGATCTAAACAAGTCCGTGACAGAATGACGCCAAAGTCACTCAAACATACAAGAAGAACAATCTGTTAAATATAGTACAGCAAAGCAGCGATGGTCGGGCCCAGGCACCTGTGCCATCGCCGCCTGGGTTCACCAGAAAGACAGTGGACACAATGTTTTCTTTAATCCACGATTTCTTCCCGGTGCATAATGGGGTTTGAGAATTTATACCACCAAAGAAAAAAACTGATCATCTGACATGAAAAAAGAAACACCTAATAATATGGGTTAGATATGAAAGAGAAATGGAGAGAGAGCGCGAGAGAGAGAGAAAAAAGAAAGGAGGGCAGAGAGAGAAGGGTCAGATATGAGAGAGAGAGAGAGAGAGAGAGAGAGAGAGAGAGATTGTAAGATATTCAGGAGAGAGCGAAAGCAAGCGAGAGGGAGAACAAGAGATAGGGTTGGTTTATGAAAAGAAGATGTCGAAAGAGGAGAAAAAAAAAAAGAAATGAGGGCAGAGTTTGTGAGAGAAAGGAGGACAGATAAAAAGGGTGAGATAGGAAAAGAAAGAAAAAGAGGCATAATGAAAGAAGAAGAAAGAAAGGAGGATAGTATGTGAGAGAGAGACAGCGAGATATTAAAGAGAGCGAAAGCGAGAGAGAGAGAGAGAGAGGGTTGGGTTATGAAAGAAAGATAGCGAAAGAGGAAGAAAGAAAGGAGGGCAGAGAGAAAGGCTGGGATATAAGAGAGAGAGAGAGAGAGAGAGAAACAGAGAATGAGTGTAGGCTGACACAGGCTGGGGGATGAGAGTGTGTGTGAGAGCGTGTGAGAGAGAGAGAGAGAGAGAGAGAGAGAGAGAGAGAGAGAGAGAGAGTGAGTAGTGGGGTGCAGTAGGAGGAGAGAGGAAGTAGTTTTGGGAGTTAATGGGAAAAAGAAGGGATAAACAAGAGAGCGAGAGTAACAGAGACCAAACAGGAGGCTGCAAATCACAGAAAGAGACAAAAGAAAGAAAAACAAAGAGAAAGAGGAAAATGAATAGAGAGAGAGAGAGAGAGAAAATAAGGAAAGCGGATGATGGAGTGGAGGATGGTGGAGGAGGACGAGTACCTCGGGTGCGAGGTGAGCGAGTCGGATGGAGCCGAGCACAGAGAGACGAGCGCCCAGAGTCTTGGCCTTGTTCAGAGACATCATGGTCTTCCTCATCCTGCGGCTGTGACGGATCGGGATGTCGGACATGAACTCCACTCCGCCGGCCACCACCGCGTCGCACTGCCCCGCCGCGATCAGACCCACGCCTACAAAACACACACACACACACGTTAACCACACGTCACGTCACGTCATATGAAGATGATCTTGGTCGCATCTGAACGTGCTTGGCCCCCTTCATCGCTGCTTGCAGTTATTTTATTCTTATATTTCTATTTATAGTAAGTAAATGCATTTTAAATTCAGTATAAGTTTGTGAAGTAACACATTGTGTGTGTGTGTGTGTGTGTGTGTGTGTGTGTGTGAGACCTGTAGTCACGGCTTGGTTGGAGGAGATGCAGGCCATAGTGACGGTGTGAGCTGGGATCTTGTCAGAGAATCCGGCACCCAAAGCAGCCTAAACACACACACACACACACACACACACACACACTTCCAGAGTGAGATATTATGGTTCGTACTGTATGTGGTTAAATATTTCACCTCAGGATTGTGGTACACCGACCTCTCGGGCCACGTTGCTGGTCTTCACTTCCTGTATGACTGTTCCGTATACGATATAATCCACCATGTCTTTGGGAATGCCAGTTCTGTTCAACAAACCTCTGCAACACACATACACACATACATCAGACATGTCAGGACAGAGGTACGGAAGTTATCGTGACCGCTTGGCCGCTTTAATAGACTTACTGTAAAGCTCCTCGCGCCAGATCGTGGGGCATCAGATCGGAATAGCTGAAAACGGTAAAGGAAACGGATCATTAAAACAAACTAATGTACAAAAAAATAGACAAATAAAACCTGAGGCTGAATATTTAATTTCTATTTAATTCGTATTTCCAAAAAAAAAAAAAATTAAGTAAAAAAAAAAACACTAGAACTAGAACTGAACTTTTCCACATTAAATTAGATCATCTGATCAGGTCCCTTTAAATCACTTATACCTGATTTGTGTATCTACGATCTTTATGATCTAGTTAATGTTTAAAAGCTTTGACTTTGAATCATGACTACAGCAAGTCAACCGCACACACACACACACTTACGTGGTGCCAGAAACCAGGAACGGTGTACGGACTCCATCAACCAGAACAATGTTCTTCACGCCAGGCTTGGCCAGAGTCTTCTTACTTTTAGCTGTTAATAAACGCACAATAAATACAAGTTTCATTTTTCAAACACAGGCTCAGATTTTAAAACAAGTTCACTTAAAACTATACTGGAATATTTGTGTGTGTGTTCGTGTGTGTGCGTTTTCTAACCTTGCGCCTGTAGAGGTGCGGATGTGCCGAGAGAGCGTGCAGCTGTTAAAAAAAAGAAAAAAAAAAAAAAAAGGGGGAAAGACATGTTAAGGGCTTTATATCAAAGTTCCACTCAGGACTGACACGGTATATGAGAAAGAATACGGCGATCTTGAATAAACGATTCGCTGCCAAGACATACATTCATGACGCTGGAAGATAATAATAAAGTAACACTAACTATAATAATAGTAATAATAATACATCTCATCATAAACATCCTAATCTGCTTTTATTACCACACAGCCTCACTCTCACCTCATGTTACTAATTACCCCTACAATCATTTACTACATTTGTTATTTTTTCCTGGTTAGATGCTAATCGTATTTCATTGGCTTTGCACATGTACTTGGACAATGCCAATAAAATTGAATCTATTTAATTTTAATATAATCTAAATCAGGCTCCTGTGCCTTTGTTTGTCTGGTTACTTTTTAAATGTAAATACTTAATCAATAATATATTATATGGGAATGTTAGCCCTAAAAAAGTAAAAAACGTTTCAGCAATTTTGTTATAAACAACATATCCTGCAGATCCCCCCTGTAGTACTCTTACAGCCCACTAGAGGGCTGGCATAGAATATACTGGTTCAATTCCTTTATCCGTCACAAAACAAATATATTCAAATGTAACATTTTTATTTCTGTCAATATCGTGTCATATCACGGATACGTCCTCGGGTCACGGATTCGGTCAATTCTCTCAAACCTAGTTTGCTTTTTAAACATACACATTAAACATATACAGTATTTTTTTTTGTGACGTCACTGTCAGAATGACCCGGGATCAGAGGGCTACAGAGTGACTTACCGAAGTGAAGAGCCCGGGAGGAGGTCGCCGGGCAGCTCCGCAGAGAGTTCATCAGCATGGATGCCATTCTGCAACATAACACACACACACACACACACACACACAGATTTTTTATAAGAAAATAATTTTTTTTTAAATCTAAATTATTATTAATTTCCTGAAGCTCAAGCAAAGATCACTACTGCGCATTTGTATCCGATTACAATATCATGTTTCATAAAGACGTCTCTGATCCATGAGAGAATCAATGCAAAAGATCTAGATTATATATTAAATAAGGAATAAATTAAATTCTGTAGATTGTTAGATATTCATATAAACAACAGGCTCGTATTCTATGTTTATGTTTTAGGGAATGTGATCCCTGTCATGACAGAATGATGTAATATTTATAAATAACACATTTATGTTAACAGTGAGATTAGAAAGGACATGGTAGTCCAAGACGTCCATTCTCTGACTCAGACCTCAGTGTCTTCAATGACCTTTAAGTTCCCTTTTTATGAACATTGCATTTTTTTTTACCTCTCTGAATTTGCACAATATCCACAATTTTTTAAAAATAATTTTACTTATTTTAAGCACAGTTGAGATAAAAGCGCTTAAACTTGCTAAACTTGCTTAAATTTTGTTTACATTAACAAAATCCTGCAAATAAAATTCATCTGCGCAGTAAATTTGTCAACTAAAATTAAAGGCAGTATCACACACGAGGTCATGCTGTTGTGCTGAATATCAGCACGCCTGTGATGCAGTCGTAGGCACGAGGGCGCAGCTCCACGAAAACCATTTATTATCAACAGATTATTAGGTGGTTTCAAAAAGTGTCTTCACTTAGATTTGAGACAGATCACTTTTCCTTTTATTATAGCCCTAATCACACCCAGACAGTCTCTAGTGCATTAATTTTGGCACTCTGGACATACCTGGGTTTATTTTTTAATGATGTTTAGTTTGTTGTAACTTGCATATAATCTGAATTTTCATGATCAACTCATGTCTAAAGTGTTTTTTGGTGGATTTAATGCTATTTGATCTTTTTATAATTAAGTATTAGCCCCCCTGTTTGTATCTCACAGACCCCTGGGAAAACTCACAGCATCGGTCGTGACATGTTTTTTTTTTTTTTTTACTAACATTCGAGACAGAGCACTTATCAAGATTTTATCTTCATTATGGTTCTAATCACATTTAGAGAGTCACTCGTGCATTAATCTTCGCACTCCTGGCTTTATTTTCAGCATCAATGATCATTTAATCCTCATTATTGATCTTTGCATCAAATCATGTGAATACAGACATATATGAAGTGTAAAGTGTTCATCTACACACTTTGTTTAAAATGAAAGCAATGGGATTGGAGGTTTCATGTACACGGTGACTTTTTACCCGGTGACCTTTCACCTACTTTCCCTCACGAGGGCGACGTGATCGAAATAGACCTGGCGCTCGCGCTCAAAGTCACTACCCGGATATGGACACGTCCAAAGTCAAATATTGTTATTACAGTTATACACAAAGTCAAACAAACAAACAAACCAAACACATATGCTAAGTATATGCCTGGTCACTGCTGTGCTAAACCGAGCTAGCATAAAACCTGCAGAATTGGGAATGAACATTAGCGGTTGCTAGGCGACGCAGATATGCAGCAGCGCGCGAGCGAGTGCGACAACGATTTATTTTTATTAGTTAAACAAAAAAAACTTGTTTATGTCATAAATTAAATAATCACATTTTTAATTGAGTTACCTGTCAAAGCAGTTGCAGATGAAGTTGAGTGTAGAAATCTGCGCAGCTCGTTAAAGGACCCCCTCAATACAACGGGTTATTAGTAGGCCTATATAATGCCTGAGTGAAAAAAATTATAATAAATGTTTAAAGTTAGCAGGGGATAAACATTTAAACAAACACACACCATTTAAAATTATAATTTTAGGACATTTAAATGACTTCTAGTGTTTAAATATATTTTTATTATTTATATATTAATTTATTTTTTATTTAAAAAAAAATAATAATATATATATATATATATATATATATATATAATTTTTGTTGTTTTTAAGAACAGGCGGTGTGTAAGACGACTATAACAGCTGTGTAGATGAAGTGTCCGTTCGCTTATGGCCGCACAGTGCGCTGATTGGTCACTTCCACACTGTGACGTCATTCTTCGAGTCTCTTTTTGGGTCCCGCCCCTTCTGCCCCGGAGCTTCAGAGTCATGCGCGACATACAGTAAATTACAAGTGTGTGGAAGTGTGTGTGTGTCGCGCCATGGCGGTGGTCCGAGCTGCAGGGTCTCTGTGCAAACTGACAACAAGCAAATACTCTCACTTCTCCAGTGAGTAAGATAATAATACTTATAATGATATGATGTTGATCTGCGCAGTTTCGTGACGCGGATGACGTAGTTGGAGTGCGCGCGTGCACTTTCACCTACTTTACACAGAAGTTATGTACTGTATTAATAGACCATTAAATAGGAAATGAAAATGACATTGCAAGTGACACTGGGCTAATCACGTGATGCATAGTGATGTGTGTTTGTGTTATAGAGATGATTAGGATCTTTTTTACAGCATGTATGTTCTTCAAAGGTGAAACAGCAACTTTATATTTGCATCTCAATAAATTAGAAATATTAAGGTCATAGAAGGTCATTGCTAAGGAAGCCGGCTGTTTACAGAGTGCTGTATCCAATGGAAAGTCGAATAGAAGGAAAAAAATGTGGTAGAAAAAGAAAGAGGAGAACTGCGCAGCCTTGAGAGGATTGTGAAACCAAGTTCATTCAAGATTCACACGGAGTGGACATCAGCCGGAGTCCAGGACACGGGCTACAACTGTCGCATTCCTTGTTTCAAGCCACTCTTGAACCAGTGACACCGTCAGAGGTGTCTTACTCGGGTTAAGGACAAAAATGACTGGACTGATGCTTTGTGGGACAAAGTCCTCTGTTCAGATTAAAGTAAGTTTTCATTTGGACATCAAGGTTCAAAACATTAATTAACATCAACTGTTATGCTGAACTGGCTGCCACCTAACACACAGTACGAATGCAGATCAATTCCTGCTCTCTGTCACGACCCAAAGGATGAGGATGTGTTCCCTGTTGAGTCTGGTTCCTCTCAAGGTTTCTTCCTATTACCATCACGGGGATTCTGATTCATACACATTCACATTCCATACAAACTTAAACAATTCTTTTGATTGTGTAAATCTGCTTTGCCACAATGACAATTGTTTAAAGTGCTATACAAATAAAATTGAATTGAATTGAATTGAAGAGTCTGGAGGAAGAGAGGAGACAGGGCACAGAATCCAAGCTGCCTGGGGGTCCAGAGTGAAGTTTACACAGTCAGTGGTGATTTGGGGAGCCGTGTCATCTGCTGGTGTTGGTCCACTGTGTTTTATCAGGTCCAGGGTCAGCGAAGCCGCCTACCAGGAAGTTTTAGAGCATCATGCTTCCTTCTGCTGACCAGCTTTATGGAGATACTGATTTCATTTTCCAGAAGGACTTGGCATCTGCCCACACTGCCAAAAGTACTAATACCTGGTTTAAGGATCATGGCATCCCTGTGCTTGATGGACCAGCAAACTCATCCGACTTAAACCCCATAGAGGATCTATGGGGTAACGTGATAAGGAAGATGCGGGACAAAAAAAGAGACGGAAAGACCTGAAAACTGCTATCAGAGCAACCTGGGCTTCCATAACACCTCAGAAGACCGATCGCCTCCATGCCTCGCAGCACTGCTGCAGGAATTCATGCAAACAGAGCCCTGACCAAGTACTGATGCTGTACATGTTCATACTTTTCAGTAGATACTTTTTGTCCCGAGTTTGTAACTTAATCAGTTATTTTCTTATTACTTTTATCTCACACACGAGGCTGAGTCGAAAATCATGTCTGTAGAGTTTTATTTCTGCTTCTCTGAACTCTCTATGTGTGTGTTTTACAGGAAATGGACACTGTAACCTTTCCGTGTCAGCTGCCTTACTTGGTAACCATGGAAACCGTTTCACAACTCCCTTAGCTCATGATGATGCATTATTACATGTTAATAATATTATTAATATATTTTTTTAAATTATAATATCTTTCTCTCTCTCCCATGTGTGTGTGTGTGTGTGTGTGTGTGTGTGTGTGTGATCTCTCCAGCTCGCACTCATGTTAATTATGAGATTAAAGATGACGTGGCGGTGGTGAGGATCAATGATCCGACCTCTAAGGTGTGTGTGTGTGGGTGTGTTAACTTTTACACTCTGTAGTGTGCTTATGAAGTGAACAGGATAATGCTAAGGGGGATTAAATAAAAATGACTTGAAATTTATTGGGAATCTTTTGGATATGTGTGTGTGTGTGTGTGTGTGTGAAAGGTGAACACTCTGTCGAAGCACATGCAGGCCGAGCTGACCGAGGTGATGGGGGAGATTTGGGGAAACGGAGCGGTAAAGAGTGCGGTGCTCATCTCCACTAAACCGGGCTGCTTCATCGCCGGGGCTGATATCAAGTACAACAAACACACACCACACACACACACACACACACAAATATAAATGACTAACTTTGTCAGACTTATGAACAAATCCAACTTACGAACATGCATCTGGAATTGAACTCGTTCGTAAGTCAGGGATTACCTGTATATACACTTGCACATACATACACTCACAGATATGTACAGATGTAAAGTACAGTATGAGTCCGTCTCTCTCAAATACACATCATAATGTCTTTCTGTCTGTCTCTCAGCATGATCAAGGCCTGTGGGAGTCCAGAGGAAGTGACATCACTGGCGCGGGAAGGACAGAAAATGTTCGAAAAGATCGCGAAGTCGCCCATCCCCATCGTGGCGGCTGTTAATGGCTCGTGTCTGGGAGGCGGCCTGGAGGTGAGCGAGTGGGAGGAGCGCTGGTTTTAAACGCCAAAATCATTGCTATATTAACAGCTCGTTCACCATAGTCACAGTTTCACTTGTTTTCGTGTAGTTTGCAATCGCGTGTCAGTACCGAGTGGCCACTAAGAATAAGAAGACGGTGCTGGGGACGCCAGAGGTGATGCTGGGACTCCTGCCCGGAGCCGGAGGGACTCAGAGACTACCCAAGATGGTGAGAATCTTGAAACATACAATCTCTCTCTCTCTCTCACACACACACACACACACACACACACACACACACTCGCATTCTGCTTGTTTGTGAAATTGTACAAAAGGTGAAATGCCCCTCAGGGTATCCAATCGATCCAATGTGCAAAAGAACCTGAAGGAGTTTTCTTATAGGGTTCCCTTTCTTGCAAGCCAATATGACAAAGTGCACTAATGGCTGCAAAGTAAAATCCATGAAGTGCCCTTTAGGCTGCTCTTTCAGTATAAAATATGTGGTGCATTTCCTACAGAGAAAAAGATATTTGTGCCCCGTTGGCTCCCCTGTTTTTGAGAATATGTGTTGAAATGCTCTACTACATGCAGGAAAACATGATAAAATGCCCCCTAGGGTTCCTCTCCAGTGAAGAATAGCTGCTACGTATGAGAATACTCGATTTGAGGCTCCATAGGGTTTACAGTACATGCAAGGAAACATAAAGAAGAGTGACACTACATGCACAAAAGCATGATGAAGTGCTCTCAAGGCTTCCTAGTGCATAAAGACATATTATAAAGTGTGACGAACTGCGCTCCTGGGTGGTGCTACTTGTAAGAACACATGTGTTGGTGCCCGCGAGAGTGAGGGAAACAAGTGAATGCCCTTTAGGGTAACTCTAGGTTAGGGGAAATGGGATGAAATGCCCACTAGGGTGAAACACAAGTGGCATAATGTTTTCTAGGTTGGTGCCAAGTAGGGGATAACATGATGAAATATCATTTAGGGTAATGATATTTGAGAAGAAAATGGAACAAAATGCCCTCTAGGCTTGTGGCAAGTAAAAGAAATGGGGCGTATTGCCTTTTAGGCCTCTAGACCTCTAGGGTGGTGCTATGTGAGGGAAATGCCCTTCATGATCATGCTAGGTGAGAGAAGACATGATGGTATGCCTTTTGAAATACCAACTAAAAATAGCACGATATGTTCTCTAGGGTGGAACTAAGTTAAAGAAATGGGGCCTTCTAATGAAGAATGCCTTCAAAGTCGCGCCAAGTGAGGGAAAATGAGATTAAGTGCCCTTTAGGGTAATGCTACATGAGAGAAAACATGATGGTATGCCTTCTAGGATGTTTCCTCATGGAAAATAAAACAATTATACTCTATAAAGTGGTGGTTCTAAGTGAAGGAGATGAAGTATAATGCCCTTTAGGCTGGCACTAAGTGAGGGAGACATGATGAAATGCAATTCAGGGTCAAGGCATGTGAGGTGAGAATAAAACCATATGTCATATAAGGTGGTGATGAATGAATGAAACGGGGCATAATGGCTGCTAGGGTGGTGCTATGTGAGCGAAATGTGATAAAATGCCTTTAGGGTAATGCTACAGTAGGTGAAGGAGAATAGTATCATATGTGATAGGTGGAGGAGCTAGGAGAACGTAATGGGACAATATGGCCTCTAAGGTGGTGCTAAGTGTATGAAATGGAGCATAATGCCCTTTAGGGAGCCATCGAGTGAGGGGAAAACATGATTACATGCCCTTTAGGGTAATCCTAGCTGAGGGAAAATGGGACAATGTCACATCTAACATGGCACAAAGTGAGAGAAAATGCCTTCAAGGATGGTGCCAAAGATGGGAGAGATGGGAAATAATGCCCTATAGGGTGGAGTTAGGTGAGGCAAAACATGATTAAATGCCCTCTAGGGTGAGAGCGCTCTTCCAGTGGTAAATATGTCATGCGGTAACATTTATGCTCCATTACACTGAAGAAAATACACTGAAAATATGATGCAGTGCCCTACAGGCTCTCTCTCTCTCTCTCTCTCTATATATATATATATATATATATATATATATATAAAAATATTTTTAAAAAAGTGTGTTCTTTAATAAACAGAGAACGAAAGCCGTGGTGTTTGAGGAATAAAGCGTTTAAAGTTCACGCTGCTGCTGGAGCTTCAGGGTGCTAACTGTGACAGGGCTTCATCGCTCTGCACGTCCTCTTACATGTGTACTGACGCTGATATTATCTCTGTTGAAGGTGGGACTTCCTGCGGCATTCGACATGATGCTGACGGGGAGGAACATCCGAGTGGACAAGGCCAAGAAGATGGGTCTCGTCCACCATGTCATCGACCCACTGGGTACCTCAGCCTGGAAATTATACACAACCGCCTAATCACACACCGCTCGGGCTCTTTTAATACGTGTGTGTGTGTGTGTGTGTGTAGGTCCAGGACTGAAGAGCCCGGAGGAGAGGACTATAGACTATCTGGAGGAAGTGGCTGTGGGCTTCGCTAAAGACCTCGCTAATAAAAAGATCACCGCGGAGAAGAAGAAAGGCTTGATGCAGAGTAACACACACACACACACACACACAAAAACTGTCATCACTCACGAAACCTGTTTTAAAAGTGACGTATAATGAAGTATAATGTGTGTGTGTGTGTGTGTGTGTGTGTGTCAGAGCTGCAGGATTCAGTGATGGGAATTGGTTTTGTGAGGCAACAGATCTACAAAACAGTCACTAATAAAGTCATGAAACAAACCAAAGGACTTTATCCAGCGCCGCTCAAGATCATAGAGGTGTACACACACACACACACACACACACACACACACACACATACACACATACACACACACAGTACATAATGTCATAATATTTATGGCCCATACGTACATACAGTATATACAACATAAATAAACAAAAACTAACTAACTATGACACCTAACTGTATGACTAACTGAGACAAAACAGATTAACATCGTAAACTAACGAAAAAACTTAAAAACAGCAAGACATCATGAAGTGGACGTGCACATGTGTAAACAAGCAACAACTCAACAAACAACACAATGCAATGCTCTGAAGTAACGAATGATGATGGACGAGAAACTGTTTATATTTATATTTACAGCTTGTAAATATATACTAATATAAAATTAATAATCATTATAAACCCATCAGGATACAGAATAAAGATTCTTACATTTGATACGGAGTGACGTGTTTGTACATCTCAGCACCGTAGCTTTGTGTGTGTTTGTTTATTTGTTTGTTTGTTTGTTGTGTGTGTTAGTGTGTGCAGACAGGGGTAGAGAAAGGCTCAGACGCAGGATACCAGAAAGAGTCAGAGGTCAGTGTGGTTACGTTCTGGTATAGTCGTGTGTGTGTGTGTGTGTGTGTGTGTGTGTGTGTATATGTGTGTGTGTGTGTTTTGTACTGTGCAAAAGTTTTTGCACCCTGTGTTTTTTACTACAGACTTTACTATGGATTTTGTTCATGATTTCTTTTTTTCATCAGTACAAAAACATTTTCTTATTTTCCAAATCAATATTCCCGCCCAAAAATCACATGCAAAAAAACTGGAGTGTAACATGTGTGTGGTTCTGCAGGACGCTCAGTAAAACACAGTCGGACAAAACATGGTACTGGTGCTGAAAAGTCAATTTTCAGATCTGATCATAAAAGACCATTTTTCATCACACTTAACGCTTCTTATCTCCTGATCAATGCTTCCTTTTGTATAAATACACACACATTTATACTTTATCAGATGAAAAGAAACACATTTTGCTAAATACAGTTTCATGTCCTTTTATGTTTTAGTGTCCGGAACTTTTTTGAATTCAAATCTTTCAACGGTCTTAACTGTCATTCACTTAACTGTCACTTGGCCAGTTTAGATTTCAGTGTATTATTATAAAATGCTAAATTGTTGTGCAACATGAATTGGACCTGGTTACGGACACTACAGAATTTAATTTGAAATTTTTTAGCTTTTTTACCAAAAACCAATTTAAGCAACAGTTTTTATAGGTCATATACTTCTAGTCGTTTTATTATTAATACCCATAATGACATATAAATAATTTGCATTTTAAATGATTATTGTTTAATGTGAGACAGAATAACACTGAAAAATGGCCATTTTTGGGGGCACATATAAAATCATCTCACCTAAACAGCTGAAGTTAGCAACTTTTTGGGAACTGAGATCGTGAGGTCACTTTCATGTTGCATAAACTTCAGAAGGAGCTTCTTTACACACATTTTCTGTATTATATGTTCGACATAAATAAAATGATTGAGATGAGAAAAACATTCTCGCTCTACAGCATTACAGACTTTTACACAGTACTAGGCAGCTTGCCGATATTACATTTTTGTCTTTTATCTTTAATGTGTATTTCTTCATCTGAAATATATAATCTTTAATAAGCAATGAAACCCTGTTCATTATACAACTGTACAGGAAATCGATATAAATATGAAGCGATTTTAATTTTACTATTTACAGAATAAATCGCTCTTTTTTTCATCTTAGTTTTTTCACTTTGTCGTTGTAGAGCTTCGGCAAACTGGCGATGACGTCTGAATCTCGTGCCCTGATTGGTCTGTACCAGGGTCAGGTGGCCTGTAAGAAGAATAACTTTGGCAAACCGGAGAGAGAAGTGAAGTGAGTGCGGTGCGATAAACCGATAAATCAGCTCCTGTGTTTCTCACTCGGGACGGATTGCTTTAATTACATTTTATTTGTATAGCGCTTTTAACAATTGACATTGTCCCAAAGCAGCTTAACACAATCAAAAGAATTATTTAAGTTTGTATGGAATTTGAATGTGTATGAATCAAAAACACTTTAAAGTGTGTGTGTGTGATTGATCAGGACCTTGGCGATTCTCGGGGCGGGGCTTATGGGGGCAGGTGTCGCCCAGGTAACCGTGGATAAAGGCGTGGCCACCATCTTGAAAGACACAGCACTGGATGGACTGAGCAGGGGACAGCAGCAGGTCTATAAAGGGTGAGTGAGAACATAAAAGACACTGTGTCCTGCAATGCGTGCTTTCATCCATCAGAGGGAGACACACAGCTGTGTATATTTACTGTGTAGAGTGGAGAGAGCGCTGTAATAACATAGTGCAGCCACCAGGGGGCAGAGACTCAGTTTTACCAACTTCAGTACAGTGTACTCTAATTGTCAGATGTTGGTCTTTCTTGGTTTACAGAAATATATTCTGAGAACATTTCAATTGTCAGACGTCACACTGAACAGATTTCATCTTTGTTTTAAAAAAAATTTTATTATCTAATTTATTAAAGAGTTTTGTTTTTATTCCCTTTGTTTCATTTCAGAAAGTCGAGAACTGGTTTTTTGAAACAATGAAACATAGAATACTGTGATCTAATAAGCATCAAACAAACGAACAAATGAATCAATAAAGGTACTAAACCCAGTGTAGTGATGTGGAATTATTGGTAAGTGCTCCCTCCCTCCTTGCTGCAGGACCAAAGGCCCAGTGGGTGGAGTCAGACCTTCCCCTGGACTTTTGGTTCTACAGCAAGACGATCTCACCTTTAAGGAACATCTGTTGACCTTGACCTTTGACCTCGTCAGAGTTTCAAAATTCTTTTAACAGATGTGAATCTGAATTCTCGCTCTCTCCCGCCCCCCCCCCCTCCCTCTCTCAGGCTGAACGACAGAGTGAAGAAGAAGACGATGACGTCGTTTGAGAGAGACGCGACTCTGTCGCTCCTGTCGGCGCAGTTGGATTACGGCGGCTTTAACACGGCTGATGTGGTGATCGAGGCCGTGTTCGAGGATCTGAACATCAAACACAGAGTGCTGAAGGAAGTGGAGGCTGTGAGTCACACACACACACACACACTGTATACACACTGTATACACACTGTATACACACACACACACACACACACTGTATACACACTGTATACACACACACACACACACTGCTCATACACACTGTATACACACACACACACACACTGTATACACACA
>JAQMYJ010000012.1:35711073-35726815 GCA_030014305.1 Clarias laeviceps | reverse complement strand
GTGTGTGTGTGTGTGTGTGTGTGTGCGTGTGTGTGTATGTGTGTGTGTGTGTGTGTGTGTGTGTGTGTGTGTGTGTGTTTGTGTGTGTGTGTGTGTGTGTGTGCAGGTGACCCCTCCACACTGCATCTTCGCCTCCAACACATCAGCGCTGCCCATCAGCGACATCGCCGCAGCCAGCTCCAGACCTGAGAAGGTGTGTGTGTGTGTGTGTGTGTGTGTGTATGTGTGAAGGAAAATCTATTAATCATAAATAATAATTTTTATTTAGAATAAAATGCAAAAACAAAAAAAAACACAGCGAAGCAGCAGTCAGGTCTAGAAAATAATCACACAGTAATGAATAAAATAATAACCTTAAATATACTTTTTAAACATATAAAAGTTAAAAAAATAAATAAATAAAAAAAGCTTTTAAAACAGTAGAATAATAAATACATATAGTGAAAAATTCAGTTTTTTTTCAGGTCCTATAAACAGTATGTTATTGGTACGAGATTTTATTTATTTCTACATTTTATTTCTACATTTACTTAAAGTTGTTCACATTCAGTCTAACAATCTTTATGGCCATTAATAATAAATTTAATAATTATTTAATTTCATTTAGATTAAAACAAATCTAAAACTCTACAGTCCAAGCTTATATTCTTAAGTTTTGTTTAATGTTGTTGGAGTGCAGGTCCTCTGCCTTATCTTTGGCCTTGTGTGTGTGTGTGTGTGTGTGTGTGTGTGTGTGTGTGTGTGTGTGTTGTAGGTGATCGGGATGCACTATTTCTCTCCGGTTGATAAGATGCAGCTGTTGGAGATCATCACCACGGATAAAACCTCTAAAGACACCACAGCGTCGGCTGTAGCTCTCGGCCTCAAGCAGGGCAAAATCATCATCGTGGTGGGGGTGAGTGAGTGTGTGTGTGTGTGTGTGTGTGTGTGTGTGTGTGTGTGTGTGTCGTAACATCTTCACATGTACACTGTATGATCAAACCTGAAATGACATTTTTATCCCAATACATAAATTTATACAGTATGGAGTCGTTCCCACTTCTGCAGCTATAACAGCTTCCGCAATTCCACAAGATTTTGGAATTTAGGAAATTAGGAATTTCCGTGCAAATTCATTCTGTAGAGCATTTATGAGGTCAGACACTGATGCTGGAAAGAGAGTTGGAAGCTCGCAATCTCCGTTCCAGTTCATCCCGAAGGTGCTCGATGGGGTTGAGGTCAGGGCTCTGTGTTAGGGCCGCTCGAGTTCTTCTACACCGAACTCTTTAAACCATGTCCTTCACAGTCATGTTGAAATAGAGACGGGACTTACACACACTGTTTCCTCAAAGTCCCGTAGAAGCCTAGCGTTGTCCAGGATGTCTTTGTACGCTGAAGCATTAATTAAAATTGCCCTTCACTGGGGATGAGGGACATGATTGACAGGTTCGTCCATATAGTGTATGAGCTTCCTGACACAGTCTAAGGACACATTATTGTGTATGTCTCTCTCTGTCTCTGTCTGTAGGACGGCCCGGGATTCTACACGACTCGCTGCCTGGCTCCGACCCTCACAGAAGGGATCCGAGTCCTTCAGGTGTGTTTCTGTGTCGCATCATTTCTCTAGTAGACGAACAGAACTGATATCAACCGTACCTTGTGTCCCGTTTAAACCACACCCCTTTCACACCCGCAGGAAGGAGTGGGGCTGAAGAAGCTCGACGCCTTGACGACGGGTTTCGGCTTTCCTGTGGGCCTGGTGACTCTGATGGACGAGGTCGGGGTGGACGTGGCGGCTCACGTGGCCGAGGATCTTGGCAAGGCGTTCGGCGCTCGGTTCGGCGGCGGGAACGTGGAGGTGCTGAGGACCATGGTGCAGAAAGGCTACAAGGGTACGGGGGCGTCGCCAAACGACAAGGTCTACACTAACGGTAGAAGAATCCTGGTTTAATTACGTATGTGTGTGTGTGTGTGTGTGTGTGTGTGTGCAGGCCGCAAATCAGGGAAGGGCTGCTATGTGTACGGAGCCAAATCCAAGGACAAGAAACTGAACTCGGGAGCTGAGGAGATCCTGCAGAAGTTTAAACTAGTGGCGCCCCCTGCTGTGTAAGAGCCGCACACACACAGTATGCACTTCAGTATAGTTGTAATGTTAGAGGAACCTAATCAACAACCCGGTGGTGTGATGGATCAGAAGGACCAGGATGTTCTGGAGTGTTTTATTCCTCCTGTTTTTATTTTATTAATAAAGGACTGTGGAAGAGAACGTGTAGCAGCGTTACTATGGAAACGATAACGCCTTCGAGCGAGCGCGTTCATCAAAACAACAACCTTCTGAGATTCCAGGATGAAATCCAACTTCTAGAACTTTCCTGCCCTGCGCTTGTGTCTTGACGCTAATTCGACAAACAATAACTGTTTATCATTCGTACCTAAGACTCACAGAACAGTGCTCTCTTTTTGTGTGTGTGTGTGTGTGTGTGTGTGTGTGTGTGTGTGTGTGTGTGTAGGTCTGGAGATGAGGACATACAGTATCGTCTCATCTCTCGCTTCGTGAACGAGGCCGTCCTGTGTCTGCAGGAGGGAATTCTGGCCGATCCGATACAGGGAGACATCGGAGCCGTGTTCGGACTGGGCTGTCCTCCCTGTCTCGGAGGGAGACACACACACACACCCACACACACACACACACACACACACACAGAGTACCGTATATACACAATTCTTTATGTCCATTTCGAACCTCTGACTCGTGTAGGAAACTCCTCTGTATGTTTTCTATAGTGCCTTGCAAAAGTATTCACACCCCTTGAACTTTTCCACATTTTGTCACAAAAGACGCACAAAAAACATGAATGTGTTTTATTGTGATTTTATGTGACGGACCAACACACACAAAGTGGCGCATAATTGTGAAGTGGAAGGGAAATGATAGAACCCGAATCCCGGAAAAGTTAGGATTTATTTTTTTTTTAAGTTGAATGAAAAGAAAACTAAAAGACTCGCTAAAAGATGCTACACCACGGTAAACACGCCCCCGAATTTGAAATGAGCTCATTTAGTGGATAAAAGGGTAGAATTTCTCAGTTTAAACATTTGTAAGTCTTTTAGTTTTCATTTTATTCAAATAATAATAATTTAAAAAAAACTTCCCAATTTTTCTGCAATTCAGGTTGTAAATGATTTTAAAAGTTTTTTTACAAATAAATATCTGAGATTAAATTACACACCATCCGTCCATCCGTCTAGGAACCCCCTTAGTCCAACTAGGGACGGTGGAGACCAATGGTGACCACTGTATTTATCCCCCATTTTGTACGACTGTGGTAACATTCACACACTACGGGGAATTTGGGAACGCCAGTTAGTGTAATCTGAATGTTTTTGAACTGTGGGAGGAAACCGGAGAGCCCGGAGGAAACCGACCAAGCGTGGGGAGAACATGCAAACTCCATGCACACAGACCTGAGGCGGGAATCAAACCCAGGACCTGGAGGTGCGAGACTACAGACTTCTGAAGCCAGTTGGTTCCACTGGATGTTAGTTAGGCGTATCATATTAAAAGGGGGCTGAATACAAATACACACCACACTTTTTAGATTTTTATTTAGTTTAAACAACTATTTATCATCTTTCTTCCACTTCACAATTCTGTGCCGCTTTGTGTTGGCCTCTCACATACATTTACGTTTGTGTTTGTAAACCTGACAGAATGTGGAGTGACAGAAAGTTCAAGGGGTATGAATACTTTTGTAAGACGCGGTAATTAGCTCCACACACTTTGTTCGATGTGTTCTCCAGGTCCATTCCGCTTCGTGGACTCGATCGGCGCCGATAAACTCGTCCAGAGGATGAGACGTTACGAAGATGTGTACGGAAGCCAGTTCAGCCCCTGCCAGCTCCTCCTCGATCACGCCAAGGACCCCAAAAAGAAGTTCCACAAATGAACCAGGAGGAACTTCACACCCGTGTACTATAACTCACATCCACAGATACTGTAACAGATCCTCTGGAGCGCAGAACCTCTTGGTACGAGTTGCGTTAGCCAACCAGATGTTTAGGCGGTCACATGATGTCCTGCGTAATCGTTCATCGTTCTCACTTTGAGTAAAGTTTCTGTCGTACTGAGAAACGCATATAAAAGGAGTTGATTCCTGCCTCCGCTTGAACACAGCAATGTTTTTGTTTCCTTGATTTAGTTTCCACTCATGAAAAATGTTGAACTGTTGTTTCACTCCATAATTAATAAAACAATGTTTGATCTAAGGATTGTGTCAAATGTAAAAATTAGGTTTTTTTTAGTTAGCGTTTGTATTCAGAGGGCTTGATGGGGAAACTTACGTAATGCTCAGGTGTTTGCTTTTCATTTATCTTTCATTGGTTGTGAATAGAGTTTAAGAAAAAATAAAGTGGGTGTGTCCTAATGCTTGGTGTGGTTTACTACAATCAAAGAAAAAGGGAAGCGTGACCGTACAAACGGAATTGTTTTTTATAGCTAGCAGCTACCGTGAAACTTGCTTGTTCAATCCCGCTAATGCACCAAATTAGCTAGCTGGCTACTTTAAATTTGGGAGAATTTATAGGGATTTCATTGGGAAATGTAATGTTTTGTGATGAGTATGTTTTTTGTTTTTTTTTGTCAACATTAGCTAGAATTTCTAGAATTCGTTGGTCTACAGAAGCTAGATTTTTATGAGCTAGCAGAACTCTGTCAAAGAGACTTTCTTGTATTTTTAATGTAGTCTTCAGGAATAGTTCTCCAGGCTTCCTGAAGGACTTTTTCGGCTCTCGTTCTTTTTTGCTAATTTATTGTCACATTTTCAGTCCAGTCACTGTATCTGAGAAAAGTTTTTTTGTTTGTTAAGCCACACAGTGACCTATGAATCATTCAAGCATTAAAAAACGTCTAACTTAAGGCATGAACCAGTGAGAAACAGGTGCAGATGATGACAGGTGATCAGGCCGGTGATTAGTGTACTGATGATGCTGAACGCTGTAGCCGAGAGGGGAAATGAGGTCGCTGCTAAAGCTGTTACATAAACAACCACTTTTTTAATAGAATCTTTACACACTTTTTCGCAGTAAAACATTTGTTCCCATTTCTTTAATTGAATCTACATCATTTTATTTAATATGAAAAAATGGGGGGGGGCAAGACTTTTGCACTGTACTATATATTAGAATGAAGAGGTCAAAGATCGACAAAAATAACTTAACTTCAAAATAACAGCCACTCAATTATGGTTGAATTAAGGGAAAAAAACTAGTATTATATAAACACTGCATCAAACCAGAAATATGAATTTAAAGTCATAGGAAAAATATTTTCCCCATGTTGAGGAAAACAGTTACCTAAATTGATCTTTTATATGTATTATTCTATTTTATTAATTATATGTGTATTATTTTTTTGCATTGAAATCGTACTGCAACACAACAATAATAATCGTTAACCAATTAAACACTTGTTTTCGCTCTGAAACAATTTTGAACGATTTTGTGTGTTTTTTTTTTTTTAATATTCTGTTCGACTAAAAATATTTGAGTAAAGTGGAGACAATTTCTTGGGAATATCCAGAAAAGACAAATACACGTCCACCTGATGTTATAAACATCACACCATTTTGTTGAGATTATACACGGATAGCAGTGTTATAAGACGGACAATCCACCTTTTTTCCTGTAACTTATTTGTAAGTACGAGTGTGTTTAGCTGTAAAACACACGCTGTGAAACGTTGCTGCTGAAACCTTTTCATTACACGGCTTCTTGTCTCTCTCACATACACACACACATCACTTTCAAACACAAAAAGCTGTGTTTACAAAGCATTTAATTACTGTCACCTAATTACAGTGTGTGTATATATATATGTGTGTGTGTGTGTGTGTGTTTAACTTCACAATCTTTAACATTCATTTCTTTTACCTCCAGCTAAAGATAAGCATTCCGTAAGGGTATGATTTTCTCAGTGTGTGTTTGTGTTTTATATCTTGCTTTGGATCAAATGTCCTCATGATGATAGCAATATCTGAAATCTGAAATTTGACCTTGTGGGGACATTTGGATAGTCCCAACTTAAGAAAAAGAAAAACTGATTATTTTTTTTTCACTAAAAGACTAAATGTTCCGTTTTGGTTACTGAGGTTAGGATTCGGGTTGGATTTGGGTGTAGCGCCGCATTAATTAGCTGCATAACAATGTCAATGAATTGTTCTCATGGGTGTGGAAAGACAGCGAACATTACCTTTAAGAATAAACCACAGCGGTAACACGGTGTTCTTCGACTTGGGTGACTTTAATCAACAATCAACCAATAATCAGTTGAGGTCAGTTTGTGATGCAGCAGTAACTCCACTAAGAACAGCAACATGTGTGTGTTAGTAAACTCATATTCTATACTCGGGGGGCCTTAAAACACTCAGGGCGGCTACGGATCCTCACTTCCTGTTCAGAGAGGCAGTGACGATCGTCAAACCATCACACACCAACGTACCTACCAGTCTACACACACACACACACACACACACAGGAGCGACAGAATCAAGACACAGGTGCATCAAAGACAGTGGAAAGACATACAGAGTTGTCACATTTCGGGTTAAAAAAAGGTTTTCTTAAAATATAGCAGAATTATCCTTTGTTCCATTATAGTTCCTGTAAAGGCACCTCAGTCTGAGCAGTGTGTGGTCCTCACCTATGTGACCAAAATAATCAATAACAAGTTATAAACCAGACCCTCTCATGTAGTGTTCAACATTAGTCTCTATCCTTTTTATTTTTTTTTAAAGATGTCGTTTTGAGACGGTCCCCAGAAGTAACATCTGTACAGGAGTGGAGTTTAGAGACGATCCCTAAAGAAGCTATATACTGACTGAGTGGTATTTAAATATATAAAACTTTTCCTTTTAAAACAAACTATTCATGTATCACACACTCTCTTTCTCTCTCTCACACACACAAACATTTATACTTATTTTGACTCACACACCCACCCACTTTTCTGTTCAGTAGTTCTACGCTGTTCAGCAGCTGAGCTTTAATCAATCTGCGCGCGCGCACACACACACACACACACACACACACACATAGTTACTGAAGTATGCTACTCCTGTCTGATATTATGCACGTTTCCACCAAAGGATCCTTCAACCAAAGGAGGAACTGAGGAACTTCCTCAAGAGCTCATACTCTTTTACAAACCACTTCAGTCTGGTGTATTTTCACCAGAGAAACCTTTTCTCAGGAAACCTTTTTTCAAAAAGGTGTTGACTCAGCCATTTTTCCATATTTATTTGGGTACTTAGAAACTTTCTGCACATTTCCCTATGTGAACACTATACAGAAACCCAGCATATTTATTTCCCACTTGCTGGTTTTAGTTCCTGGAACTGTACAGTTGAGTACAGCAGAGGAACCTTTCATGAAACCCAGGAACTTGTCCAGGAACTCGAAATGTTTAAGCATTTCTCAACCACAAATAAACCTTTTTGTGAACCTGGATAAACCCCTTATGTCCTTCCACCTAAGTTCCACTTTACAGATCAGGAAATGTTATGGCACGATTTGCTGTACTGATGTTATTTTACATAACAACCATAGATTGTGCAGTGTTTTGTAAAACAGAGCCTCATCTAGAAATGGTAACTCTTCCCAGTAACTCTTCTCCTCAAAATGGCTAACGAACCTCTGTGGAAACGCACATTTCTTATATTCCATCATGCATTTGGGTTTACTGTCCACAGTGTGTGTGTGTGTGTGTGTGTGTGTGTGTGTCTTATATCTTGGGTCTCCAACCCTTGATGAACTGCATTATCTTTTTGACCTGCAGTTTGGTAAGGCTGAAGTCTTCAGACAGGATTTCTTCTGTGAGCTGGGTAAATATTGAACCGTCAATCCTCTCTCTGCTGAACAGGCCAATCACATCGTCCGACAGCCCGATAAATCGTAGGCAGGATGACACCTCCTCCACCGAGAGCCAGCACAGGTCCACTGGGGGTCGCCATGATAAGCTGGCTCCACCTTCTGCGCCCCTCACTGTGGAAGACACTGATGTTTCCTCTTCTAAGCTTTTTAGTGGTCTGGGTGGAGGAACCGGACTTGCTTCCTGATTGGCTTGAGACTCCTGAGGTGTGGCGCTAGTGACATCAGGCATAAGATTGGGGGATTTCCGGCCCGTGGCAAGCCAATCAGAGGAGGCGTGTCCTGGATTGGCAAAAGGGTTCAGAGCTCCAAATGGGGCAAAGCGGTTCTGTGCAGCTGGACGTGGTCGGGGACAGGTGGAGTAGTTTTTGTGTGTGGTGTCTGTGCTAAGTAAAGGTGTGTTTAGAATGTTGGAAGTAAAAACTCCACCACTTCGGGGGTGAGACCAGCACGCCTGGGCGGGCTGGTTAGGGTCAGGTGATGCGGAGGGGTCAGAGGTTACACAGTCAGCCCATGTGCATGGGTAACAGTACAGAGAGTAGGAGTCTGGAGAGGGAGAATTACTGCCACTACGAGGAGCAGAGCTGGGGAAAGACAGATAGAAAATTAAACACTGTTACCTAAAAATGCTTTGTGTATAACATTGATGATATATCTTCTGGGTGATGGATGATGGGATACACTAGTGTCTAAACATAGGGATGGACTAGTAGACTAGAGGATAGACTAAGATACAGACCATGGAATGTGCAGAGAAATGTATCAGAAGACGGTATAGGGAGTGAACTTTGGCAAGTACTACTTGACAGGTAGAAGACAGACCAGGAGAACGAATAGTTTCAGTATTTGATAATAAGTTGGATGATAAACTGGGGAAAAAGCTGGGTGGATGGACTAGAGTTTGATATGTGGTCCTTATGAGAAGTGTTTAGGGATGGTTTAAGTAAGAAAGATTGAAATGGAGATTTGAAGAGGAAGGGAATGGTCTAAGGGATGAGCTATGTGATGAATTAGGGGTTAAGATGGGGGTTGGCCCAGAAGGTGACCTGTAGAATGGACTAGAGGATGAGGATGGATAGGTTAGGGATTGAACTGAGATCTGCAATAGTCAATACGATGGAGGACAGACTGGATGAGCTGGAGGAAGGCCTAGAGGATAAAATGGAGTGTGGATTAAAGATTGAGCTCGGGAATGGATGACTGGATGAGTTTGAGTGCAGTAGAGAATGAACTGGGGGTGAACTAGATTATTGCCTGCAGAATGGACTAGAAGCTGAGCTGGAGGATGGACTAGAAGATAAGTTAGAAGATGAACTTGAGGATATGCTGGGGTGAACTCCATGGTAGAGAATGTGCTGGGGGGGTGGACTAGAGGATGAGCTGGAAGATGTACTAGAGGACAAGCTGAGGGTTGAACTATCGGATGAGCTGGATATGACCTAGGATTAAAGATTGAGCTGGGGTTTGAGGATTAGCTGGAAGATACACTAGAGGACAAGCTGAGGGGTGAACTATAGGATGAGCTGGATGTAACCTAGGATTAAAGATTGAGCTAGGGTATGAGCTATTAGGTGAAGGAGGGGATGAGCTGAGCGGTGAACTGGGGTTGAGCTGAGGTATGGACTAAAGGATGAGTTGGAAAATAGACTAGAGGATGAGCTAAGGATGAACTAGAAGATGGTTCTTAACTTTATTCCTTTAGTACTACTGCCCTGCATATTTTAGTTTTATATTTTAGTCAGGTGTACTGGCTGCAGGGAAAACAGCATCTTCCAACACCAGGGCTGGGAACCAGTAAACTAGAGAATGAACTGGAGGATGGACTAGAGGATGAGCTGTAGGATGGATCAGAATAAGCTGTAGGATGGACTAGAGAATGGGGTGGAGGATGGAATGTAGGATGTGCTAGGGGATGGACTTGAGGATGGACTAGAGGATGAGTTGAAGGATGAGCTGAAGGATGAGCTGAAGGATGGACTAGAGGATGAAGGTGGGAGGGTTAACTTTGGGTTTGAGTTGGCAGACACAGGGGATTCAGAGTGTTCATACAATAGGTGAATTAGAGAAAGAAACACAGGTTAGTTTATTCCCAACTGTTGTCTCCAAAATGTTTTAAGATGGTAATTAAAGATCTAATGAAAGATACACAGTGTTACCACTGACCCCTTAAAATATGTACAGTTGCACTTGAAATTTTTCAACCCCATTGAAAATTAGTTTTTTTGGCCAAAATTACTGACTTGATTGAATCCACCTTGCCTTCTACATGCTGCAGGTTTCCAGTGCCGGAAAAGGCAAAGCAGCCCCAGAGCACCACCATGCTTCGCTGTAGGCAGAGTGCACATTTCTGCATATGCTTCATTCTTTCTCCTCCAAACATTATTCATAGGCCCAAAAAGTGCAAGTTTTGTTTCATCAGTCCATAGAACAGAATTCACAAACTTCCGTGTTTTTTTCATGTTTTTTACCATAGTTGAGCTGACTTTTCTTGTTTTCTTTAGGGTCAGTAACAAGGTACATCTTGGGTTGACCTTCAGTGTTCAGTATGCGCCTTATAATGCAGAGTGAAACTTGAGTGCCTGCTGCCACCAAATCTTTCTGTAGGTCCTTTGCAGTCAATCGAGGGTTTTTCAACACTTGCCTCTTTAGGAATCTGGTAGCTGCTGGTCCTCTTTCTGTCACGTCCAGGTAGTGTAGGCACTGTTCCCTTAACTTTGAACTTGCGAAATTGGCTGCCTACTGTATTTCTAGGAACATTTAGTGCCTTTGCTATTTTTTTATATATACTTGTCCTTGTCCAATGGTCTCTTCTCTTAGATTTACGGACGACTCTCTTGACTTTGCATTTCTGAAATGCAGTCAAACATCTCCATCAACAAATCTCTAGAATGTCCAGGTATTTGATGTGTTCTAAATCATCTAAATCAAGTACACCTGATTCACAAATTTGTGCTCTAATGAGGAATTTTATTCAGGGGGTTGAATAATTCTAAGACTGCAGTGATCCTTAAAAGGGGCCATTTGAGTTGCCTTTGGAGAAACCATATTGAGCTATTTAAATTGCTCTTGTTTCACTGATTTATTACAAACAGCTGCAAGTTAGTAATTTTGGCCAAAAAAACTAATTTTCAATGGGGGTTGAATAATTTCGAGTGCAACTGTCCATGTCCAGGAGCATGTTTGTAAGTCAGGAGCATGTTTGTAAGTCAGATTTGTTCATAAGTCAGACAAATCTTATCAAATATACACAAAACAGACTGTATATGGATCCATTTTTATTGTGTGCACATGTATTTACCTATCCTGCAGGCCTGAGGAGTAAAAGGACACATTTGGACTGCGTGTGCTTGTAGAAGAAGCTTTAGGGAAGCGGGGTGGAACTGGAGGACTGGGGTTGGGGCCTCCAACATTAGCGCAGCGGGGTGGAACTGGAGGAGCATTCAAAAACCGACACTCCTCCTTCACCTAGTGGGAAAAGGGAAGAATAGTTTATTCAAGAATATAAGTAAATTCAAGAACATTCATTAACTAATCTCTTCAAATCACCTTCAAGTCACCTCTGTCTTGATGAGACATCCAGTTTCTTAGTCTTGATATATAACAAAATACGATCTCTACACAATTTTATAGTGTGATTTAATATTGTACAAATGGTTCATGCTTGTAAATAAATGTCACTTCTTAAACGTAATCTTTAGACACTCAGACAAAATGTAATGACATTGCTGTCTTATTCCCTCTGTAAACCTTTTTCACAACTTACTGAAGAAATGAAAAACAGATGGTCATTTACAGATAAGCTGAAATACTTGCAGCACAGTGAAAGTGGGAAAGTTTTGGAGCGCTGCTCTTGCTCAGTCTGGCGCTTGTACAGTACCCCATATTAAACTCCTCATAATACACGAGCCTTGGGATTTTTATTTTTTTTGCTTGGCAAGAGATGCCAGGACCCGTGTGTGTGTGTGTGTGTGTGTGTGTTGTGAGGCTTGGCTCACATAGATGAGGAGTCCTGTTATGTCTGTTAATCTAAATAATATCTGTCTGTATTTCCTCTGCAGCCTTCTGAGAAGGCTGCCTTCCTGTCCAGATCCACCAGGGAGTGTGTGTGTGTGTGTGTGTGTGTGTGTGTATATATATATATATGTGTGTGTGTGTGTGTGTGTGCGTGCGTGTGTGTGTGTTTTGGTTAACTAAATTACAGAGCAGAAACTTTGCGTGGGAGCAAGAGCAAGCGGGAGAAGAAAAAGAAGTACAGAGACAGAAAGAAACAGAGAGAGAGAGAGGGCACAGATAGGCCATAATTCCCGTTGTCAGAGCTGTAATCGCTCCTATAGAGCTGATGATACAGTAAAGTTTCAATAAAGATGTGCGTCTGTGTGTGTGTTCATGCTCACTTCCCGTAAGCGTATGGCCATTACTAGGCCTGTAAAAGCTGTATCAATTATTTAGTCCTTAGTCCAGAACCGCGCAGCTTTACGACTCTTTAGAGGTCCTGAAGTACTGTAGCAGAACATACATGACCCTGTGTGTGTGTCTGTGTGTATGTGTGTCTCCCACGAGCCTTGACCTGTGCTCAAGTGATCTGCTGGTATTTATAATGACTCTTTAGATAAAAGAGCAACAGCGAGAGGAAAAGAGAGAAAGAGAGAGGATAAGAAAAGGACATAAGGGAATAGGAAAAAGAGAGAGTCGGCACGGTCATAGACACATCTTAAATCTTGTGTAAGGAGAGCTATTGATTAATGAATAAACCACTGAATCTGCCTTACTGAAGCTCTAGCTAACAGCTAAACCATAGTTGCAGTAGATGACGAGTGGCACTGCGGCTTTAAAACATCACATAATGTTAATCGCTGTAATGTAATAAATGGACATTGGTTACACAAGCCATTTCTATGGTACGTTTCAGGATTTACATACGAAACTGGGTAAGAATGAGAACTCCAGGCAACAATGTAAAATAATGGGATTTAGGGCCGTTGGGCTTTGGTAAGATTTTGCAAGAAATTTGGCTCAGCATACAAAGCATTTTTGGCATCCGAGCCGGTCGCATGTACTTCCACTTCTGCATACTTCCGGTCAAAACTTGTTTGCGTCATATTTTTTGTGGGGTTTTTTTTGTGCAAGATTTAGTGAAGACATAGCACCATGAGCCACAAGAAAGTCAGCAATGGCGCTAGCAAGAAGAAAACAGTGCCGCTTTCAGTTTTGTTTTTAAATCAGCTGATGCCAAGAGAAATCATAAATTAAGGTTAAGTGAGGTTTAATTTATTTCATATTTTACTTCATTCACATATCTTTTCTATATGCTTGATTGTTTTGATATGCAAAAATATAATTATAATGTTGTAAATTGGTAATACAGGTTGTCCCCTACTTACAAACGAGTTCTATTCCAGGAGCATGTTTGTAAGTCAGATTTGTTCATAAGTCAGACAAAGTGAGTTTCCACTGTATTTGCTTGTGAACTCTGTCTTGTTGAGGATTTTCTGAAATTAGGATTATTGACCACTTGGACATCTTTACAGGATTGTCATTTTCTATCATCGTGCTCCCAGACTGATTAATTGACGACTTATTTCTCCCGCACCTCCACACACACACACACTCACACACACACAATATACCAGATTTTAGACATTGTATACATTCACTTACACACTGAAAATAGTGTATATAGTTGTAAATATTGGTATCTGGCCCATTTTTTGTACAATACATACTTCCGCGAATGTCCGCAGATATGAACGGACCGCGGTTCGTTACTCAAATATTCGTAAGTCCGGGACTTACTGTGTTGGTAATGTTTTTTGAGTGGTTGGAAAGGATTATCTGCATTTACATTATTTCCTACAGAAAAATGCATTTGGCAATACGAAATTTCACCTTAAGAACTCACCTCCGGGACGGATTAAATTTGTATGCCGAGGTACAGCTGTATATGATCTTTTAAAAATGTCTGTTTTGAGGAGTCCCACAGAGGCCATGCCTCCTCAACTGGGATTGACACAAATGCCATACCTCCTTTACTCTGAAAGGAAAAAGACATGGGTGTACTCACAGCTTCTGATTTGGGCGGAACAGGGGGTGGAGTCGACACTCGTCCTGCTTCCATCTGCACCATAGCAACATGGGTGGAGCCTACTGTACCATCCAATGATGAGGTGGAATGGAAGGATATGAGGTTGTGCTCAGCCTTCACGGTACTTTCAGGGACCTCTGCATAGCTTCCTCCGCTCTGATTGGTCCAAAGCTCTTCGTAAGGAATTTCCTGTGTCTCTATGGGCCAATCAGGGGTGACGTACTCTCGCTCTTCCTCTTCGCCCGTGTCCTCCCTCTCTCCCTCACCACCAGGGGAAGTTTGTGTGTCTCCGAGCGAGTCCCTGCAGCCTGGCGTGGTTGTTGGTGTGATGGCCCCACCCCCATACACGCACAATGAGAGTCTCTGAGGTGAGAATATGGGGTACACTCGTATCCTGCGCGGGCTCACACATTCCTCCGTCAGGTCCACCTTTACCTCCCGCACGGCTCTGGAATAATCGTCTGGGTCGAAGGTCTCCTGGCAACGCAGTGCGCTCAGGAGCACCGCCCGCTGGTAAACAGGGTCGTCACGTAACAAGCCGTCAGGTAGAGTGAAGCGCGGCATATCGTTAAGCAAAAGGAAGTGAGAAGGCGTCACTTCCTGTTTGCGCAGGACACAGCAGAGCACCACGGTCCGACTGACAATGGCGAGCAGCTTGTAGCGCTGGCCCTGGCGGATGGTGTGCTGGTCGTAGCGGCTGCGAGGCGGAGGTGGTGGATGTGGTGGTACGGCCACGTTGACAGGCAGCCGCACACGTTCGATGATAGTGCGCAGAGTGTGTTCGCCCGCCTGCATGCGCAGCTCCAGGGGTGAGCGCGTGCAGAAACGGCCCCGGCACTGCAGAGGCAGACGCACGCTCTCACGTGTCCGCTGGTTCAGGCAGATCAGACAAGGCAGCTTGGTGCGAATGGGGCGTCCTGAAGGCCCGCCCACTCTGCCCAGCCGGCGCAACAACGCGGCCAGGCGTGACTTCTCACGAGCAGACTGGACACAGAGCAGCTCAGCCCGGCCCATCGGAGTCAGCTCATCTCCGGCCTGGAGGGAAAAGTTATACACCTCGCTGTCCTCACTGAATTCACCCGACACCACCTACAGAGTGTGTGTCAGAGAGAGAGAGAACAAGAGAGTGATTAGTGATAAAAAAAAACAAATTCGCCAGAACACTTTAGATTTTTGATGTAAATCATAAGTAAATTTTTCCAGTGGTAAAAGTGTGGTCACCTGACTCAACCACATATTGACCGAAGGTACCTGAGCAGTTGACCATAATAATAATATAATTTTTTGGGCCAAGTATATACAGAAATTCAGTACATATTCTTTATCACAATCAAGACACAGTTCCACAGTAGAATTCAAAAGGTATACTTTTGGGGACAAAGCAAATGTCTTTAAATTATTCAATGTTCAATTATTTTTTGAACAATCTCTTTCCAGTACATTTTGATTTTGTCACAATCCAAAAACACATGCATCAAACGAAATTGAAGCACTTTTGGGAAAGATATTTGAGTAGACAGATAGCCTGAAAATAGACCCCAAGTTCTTTTCCCATGTCATCCTTAAAGAGTCAAAGGTCGAAGGACCAACATTGGACAGCAAAGCATATAATTCAGAGATCTTTTTTTTAAAGAGTACATGAAGAGAAAAGCTTTTTTTCTATTTCAGTAAGATCAAATCATATATTACCTTCTTTTAACTGCAACTCTAAAAAGTGTCGTATTTGAAGGAATTTATAAAAATCTTTACTGGGCAGAC
>JAQMYJ010000012.1:35694135-35710215 GCA_030014305.1 Clarias laeviceps | reverse complement strand
TTCATCAAAACCGAAAATTTAAGTCTGGGTTTCTTATAATTCCAAATATACCTTGAAATTGAAGAATTAATCCTCTTAAAGATAGTTGTATTTAAGTAACATGGTAGATTTTGGAATAGAAAATTTAATCTGGGAAGGATGTTCATTCTTATGATATTGATCTTGCCGAAAAAATAATTTGAAAGAATCGACCAATCTGATCAATTCTGGTTGATTTTTGTGATCAAAGGGGAACAATTGGCTTTAAAGAGGTCCTCCAAATTAGGAGTAATATTAATTCCTAAATATTGAAATCCAGAAAGTGCTAAATGAAAGGGTGATTTTGAGATGGCTTCAGGGGGAGCATGCACATACAGAGCTTGAGATTTATCCAGATTGATCTTGTAAAAATTACTATATTTTTCAATTACTGTGAGAATCACGTCAGCAGAGATGTCAGGGTATTTAAGATACAATAGAACATCATCTGCGTATAGAGATATACGATGTTCCTCCAGATCTATTTTAATACCATGTATATTACTGTTAGTTCTCACAGCAACCGCCAATGGTTCGATAACCAAAGAGAATAACAAAGGCAAAAGAGGACAGCCTTGACGACAACCTCTGCTTACTGAAAATCTATTAGACAACATCCTATTAGTGTTAACCAGAGCTATAGGATTAGAATACAGGCGTTTGACCAACTCAATAAAATTATTTCCTAACTGTATTTTCCCTAAGACTGCAAAAAGAAAAGGCCATCCCACCCTATCAAACACCTTTTCAGCATCTAGGGATACAATGAAGGCAGAGTCCTTGGTGGAAATTTAAATGATCTATAATATTTAGAACTCTTCGAATATTGTCTGAGCTGTACCTGGATTTCACCAAACCGGTTTGGTCTGGGTTGACAATGAAAGGTAAAACATTTTCAAGCCATCGAGCTAAGGACTTGGTTATAATTTTATAATCTACATTGAGAAGGCTAATTGGGTGATAAGATGAACAATTTGTTGGATCTTTGTCTTTTTTCAGAAGCAGACTGATAATTGCTAATGACCAGGATTCAGGCAAAGGATTTGTCTCATAAAGATTATTTATCCCCTGCATTAAAATAGGGCAAAGCTCAGGCCATAACTGCTTATAAAACTCTATAGGAAACCCATCTGGGCCAGGAGCTTTACCGGATGGCACTGACTGAATGGCATGCCAAATTTCATCCCTGGTGAAAGGGGCATTTAAAGAGCATTTGAAGAGAAATCTCATTTAAGTAATTAAACAAATCCTCATTTGATCCATGATAATCAGCTGTAAAAAGATTCCTATAGAAATCACAAAAAGAACTGTTGATGTTCTTTGGGATCAAATGTTGCCAGCAGATGTCCTAATTGCTTTTATAGTTCTTTCACTCTGCTCCTTTTTTAACTGATAGGCCAAGAGGCAACTGGGTTTATTACCAAACTCATAGTAGCGTTGTTCAATGAATGATGATATACGGGGAAAAGATTGGCACTTGTGCCCTACGAGATACCAAATACAAACAAACAAGTACCACAAATAAAACGCAAAACAAACCTATAAAACCCTCCCCCAAATACCCCATCCCCAACTGATACAGATAACAGATAATATCAAAAAGTCACAAAATAACATAAGAAACCTAGAAACCACCAAGTTATAGCTCCGTCATAACCCGCTCCGCTGATATCTCTAATGTAAGTAATTAGTCGTAATGAATAACACCATTGGAATTGGAATAAAAATACAGAAATAAATACAAATAAAATAAAATAAATAATAATAGTAATAGTAGAAGGAATAAGAAGGAAAAATTTAATAAACATAACCAATAACTTTCACATCCACCACAAACACAAAATGTATAAAATGTTACAGCCCTCTGTGGCGGACAGCGGCATTCTGGATATTACCTTAGATAATGTCCTACATTCTTGTCCAATGGCATAATCAAAATGTTCCACCGAAAGTCAAACTGTATATTTCAGCCAAAAGTAAATTAAGATGCTTCTCGGAGCTGAATTTGGATTGGCAGACGCAAAAGTGGGATCCAGTTTGGGATCATGTCCTGAAGATATGACAAAAGTGGGCCAGAGCCCTCGGCTTTCTCCGGCAGGCCGACCATCTTCAGATTCTTGCAACGGGCACTATTCTCAATGTCGTCTACTTTTGCCTGCAGTTGGTCTACCATCGTCTTCAAGTTAGTCCACTTTCCTTAGTTGTTGCCAAATCTTCGGCAGATGAAATCCTCCGTTCGGCTTCTTCCAGGCGTGATTCAGCGCCAGTGACTTTTTCAGAAAGAGCGGTAAATAAATTCTGAAGGCAAGAAACGGAGCTATACCCTCCAGATGACTTGTGATTCCATCAAGACGTGATCCATTGGCCTTTATTTCTGACAGAATCACTGACATGTCCAGGTGCGGTTCAGCGGTGCTAGTGTTAGCATCTGCCGAGGGCGCATGAACAGTAGGCCTTTTCACCTCCTTTTCTTTAGCCTTCTGCGAACGTGTTAATGCAAAAATAGGAAAATCCTTATCAGAAGTTGTGTCCGACATGTTTATAGTCTGTTTAACGAAGTTAAGTAAGAATCCGGAGGAAAAAGCATGATTTATTAAGAAAGTCAAGCGGAGCAAAAAACTTATGCAGCCATCTCAATCATTTCGATTTAGATGTTTTTAGAGCCGAAGCACAAAACAGTAAGAAGAAGGCAACAATTATGGCTTTCCTGGCAGATTAACTAGCTATTGAGTAAAGTAAAGTAAAAAAAAAAAAAAAGATGTGTATAGTTTATTTTGAGGAAAACCATCTCTTCAACTGTAACTAATCTTTGTGCCCCAGCTAACTGTGGCACTTAACGGAGATATGACTCTACAGTATATTTAGCCACACTCAATTAAAATTCATCTAAAACCTAATTATAGGTCATAAAGTTTAGATTGCTGGTAAACAGAAAATGCAGTAAATGGGCCAGCAAGGCCATTATTCCACAGACACAGAGACGGGCATGGGAAGGCAGAACACACACACACACACACACACACAATTACAGCCGTTATAAATAACGGCTGGCTAAAATGTGTATGCATGTGGAGAGTTTAAAGAAACTCAATCCCATTCATAAAGCGTGGAGTGCAGGAGGCTGTGAGAAAGCCTGAACTACTGGAAAAAGCTGACCTGACACACACACACACACAAACACAGACACACACTCACTTTCTCTTTTTCTGGAACACTAGAACGTGTATTGTTACAAAAACAATGTTGCTAGACAGCCAGAAAACATGAACACCAGAGGCATTCTAGCTACCGACTTAGCGATCCAACATAACCCCTCGCTCCTCCGATACAGCGCTCCTCAAATACAGCGCTTACATTCCGCAAGAAAGCCAATAAAGCTACAGACTACAAACTACAAATCAAATCTCCCGGACACAATGAAGTAAAAGTCAATGCTGTTTAAAAGTAGACAGTGTTAGCAAAGCCGGTTATAATCACAGTGGGAAAGTAGTGTAGCAAATGATGCTACTAGCTAGCTAGGTCATTCTACACAACAAAGAACATAGAACCAAGCTTAAAACATATATTGACACTTTAAAAAAAATTTGTAATATTATAATAACCAAAGAAATACCTGCAACAAGTTGTCACAACTTTTTTTAGATTAAATTTTTATCCTAATATACAGTTTATTTTAGGCTATTTAGGGTATAAATTAAACCTTAATCGTGGCTAAAACTACCAGAAAGCTATGAGTGTATCTAACACACAGCAGAGGCAGCATTAGAAATAATGAAAATATTTATTATGAATTTACTCTACTGGACAATTTTTTTTTTTTTTGATGAGATGTCAACAAATGTACTTTAAGCTAGACAAAATTGTTGCTAGCTTTTTTTTTTTTTTTTTGCAGTGTTCATTTTATAGCTGATATTCATATTCTAATTTGTCTAGTTTTATCTTAGTTTTGTTTGTTTTCTAGTCAAAATTTACCTGACAAAAAACTACATACAATTCAATCACCTAAAACAAAAGAGACTTAGTTAATAAAACTTAAAGGTTGTAGCTAAAATTTTCTAATTAGTAGAAGGTAATAGTAGTAGTATTTATTCTGTATTACAGATGCAGCTTCAATTATGGTTAACTACTGATGGTGTGTCTTTTGTAGTTTCCATCATGGAGGATTGTTTTTGTGGGTTTGTGTGGTTCACTCACTTTAACTGCTTTATAGTTTATTAATCAGGCACTGACCTTCATGCTGAAAGTGATCGGCTCCATGACGAACACTCGATCGGGGAAAGTTCCAGCAATTTCCTCCACGCTCGCGAAGTACTGAACCGGCTCCCGGACATCCCGGTCTTGATCCAGCAACTTAAACTTCCCTACAGAGAGAAGGAGAATGAGTTATGAGGAAAGACAGGTTGGCATTAGTTATATAAATAAAATATATAAAACCTTACTCTGTCTTTAAGTGTGAACTATATATAAAACAAAAACTAACCTGAATTAATCAACCAGTGAATATTTTTTTTAATAATTTGCAGTCCATTACTTAATCCACTACCTGGGACAAAGTATCACATACTACACATGTGATTGATTGATTGATTGATTGATAGATAGATAGATAGATAGATAGATAGGGTGGGGGCATTTTAACGCATAACACTGGGCTCTTAGTTCAGGTATTTTTCCCGCCCTCACCTCGGACTACTGTGGATATGTTTGCTCTAACGACCCGTGTTTTATCCCATAGTGGTGCTTCACATGACAGCGTTTTATTAACACCACGGTTTCAGAATATATGAGTCAAACTGGTTTTAAACTACTCCCAGGAAGAATAAACATACAATAATCTATCCATACATCTTTGAAGGTGCAGTCTACTTTCCCTTTTTTGGAGTAAGCGATGCTGTGTCATGCTTTTGTCTCGGTTTCTCGAGGATCTGGGCGGCTTGTAGTTGCATTACCGTCGTTTCTGTGTCTTCCGTATACTCTGTCTATACACAGTAACCTATCGAGTTGATTGGCTCCGATGAGTGACACATATAGACACGCAAAGTTTCATTTAATTCTGTCCAGCCAGTTTTGTGTGAAGCTGTGTCACAAATCTGGCAGGACAGACATGCAGATTGAAAATTGGATAGATAGATAGATAGACAGACAGACAGATTGATAGGTCTGTTAACGCTGTAGTCTAAATACAAAACTGGCTGGAAAAGTGAGAGACAGAGAGGTGGAGATACCGTCATTCTTCTTGAGCTCTATAGAAACGTCTCATATTCACTTTTGCTCTTACCTTCTCTCTCTCTTACACACACACACACACACACACACACACACATAGACAACTTCTCTTAAACCAAGGGGGCCGGGTGTATGTCTCCTAGCAACACTTCTTTGTCCCAGCCAACACATTTGTGCGCACACACACACACACACACACACACACACTAACACATACTAACACACACAGTGGGCTGGCTCTGCTGGTGGAGATTCCTGCAGTCACTCAGTCCTGCTGAACCTTTCTCAAAGTTTAAACAATCCGACGTTCTCTACACACACGGCTTCAGAAAGTTTGTACAAGACGGCAGCGTAGTTTAGGAAAATCCACACAGACTGGAGGAGGGTTTTAGTGAGGTCTCTTCACCTCCCAAAAATTCATTTGACAATAGACAATATTAGAATCTGTAAATCTGAACTAACACACACTTCAGGAGAAATGGAGTGTTAGGAGAACCGGCCCAGGAAACACAGGATGTAAGCATTACAAGAAAAAAGCTAACTGTAAACCATATTCTTATTTGATAATGACTGTGCTTCATTTTTTTTTGTACATTCGATCATCTGTTTATGTCATTACCCACTTCAGCCGTGCTCGGGGAAGTCGTAACATTCATTATAATCTCCATGACTGTGAAGTACAAAGTGTACTTCCCAAAAAAACATGCCTCCCTCAATCATTTATTTATTATTTATTTTTTGCTCCCAGCTAACCAGCTAACCGTAATATGTGATATATGGACAAAATCCCAGTGTCTGGATTTTATTAAAATATCTATCTATCTATCTATCTATCTATCTATCTGTCTGTCTGTCTACTGCCCAGCAAACAGCCATTTCATCATAAAAAATCACAGCAAACAAAGATTAAACATGTGAAATCTGTGTGTGTGGCAACATAAACAATGTTCAGGAGACAATATGTAATCTCTTTTTGTAGTCTCGATGTCTCAGTGTCTATATTTAAGAACCAGTCTCTATGGGCAGCTTATTATCTATCTCTCTCTCTCTTACACACACACACACACACGGTTCAAGTCTGACTAAGGGTCTGTGCGTTATCTGGGAGCAGATGGAGAATAACGTGAAAGTGTTTAGCTAGTTGACTACAACAGATGGACTGTCTGTGTGTGTGTGTGTGTGTGTGTGTGTGTGTGTGTGTGCAGACGCAGCAGGAACCTCCACTCATCTCCAGGGAAGAGTGGATTAGGTTACTCTCATCTTGTCCTTCTCTCTCCTTCCTGTTCACTCTGTCTGTAATCCTCCGCCTCCTCCTCCTCCTCCTCCTCATCATCATCGTCTAACCAGTCCTGCTAAATACTGCATTCTGATTGGTCAGAAGGTGTTAATTTGTTTTCTGTAATAGCAGATCTGACAATAGCACCAGGTGAAATTCCTGCACAAGTTCTAATAGGTGTCTCTGGTACTGTTGGTTACTGTTGATATTATATGGAAGGAGTCTCCAGTGTCAGCGTTGTAACTGTAATCGTTGACTAATTATTTGTAGCATCAGCCATCACTGCTATCAGCTTCCTTATCATCTTCATCATCTTTTCATGATCAGCATCAAATCTCAGACTATCAGTTAGACCACAACACCATCTAGCCGCTTTCATTAACATCACCTTCATCATCATCATCATCATCATCATCATCTGTCTACAGCATGGCAGACTAAAGGACACTGATGAGCTCATCCTTCCCCTCTCTCTCTCCCTCTCTCGCTCGCGCTCTCTCACTTCATCCTGGCGTCTCATTGACGCCGGAAACCCTTGTAGGTGATCTCATTGGTCACATGACCTCATGGTGCCGGAGACGGGTATATTGGGTAACGGCGCTCCCATGGGAGGAACTTCAGAGTGTTTAGAGTTCGGTATTTCGGAGCGGAATTTAAGCGGAGTGGGAATGATGTCAGGATGAAGTCATGCTGAAGTTGTCTTTGTGAATGAGATAACCGACGCCGCCGGAAACCCCACTAACAAACGCAGACACATTACACACACACTCTCTTAGGTACACACTCAAATGGCTTCCGTAGGATTTTGTATTAATGGCATGGTGATGGTGATGATGATTCGATCTTCCTCCTTCTTCTCTTTCCTTCTCACCGCATGTCCTCTTTCTGTGAACGTGTATGTGTGTGTGTGTGTGTGTGTGTATGTGTGTGTGTTTCAGAAACATCAGCAGGGCAATATTTTATAATGGTTATATAACCATTCAGGACCAGTGAGGCAATCCACCAGCACCAGAGAGAGACACACACAAGGCACAAATCACAGAGTGTAGCAAACATGTGTGATGTTAAGTGCTCTAATAGAACAATCGATACACTGTTAGCGAGCATCACCGCATCAAGGCCATTTCCCACACTCTCCCACTCTCCTCCATGTTTGTCGTCTCATTCATACTATTTATAAATCCACGTTCAAGGTTAAAACTGGATTTCACGCCTCATGGTGTCATCATCGTTTTGAGTAAACGTGCACATGTGTAAAAAATGCCACTGTGGGGTCCCTCAAGGCTCAATTCGAGGACCGTTGCAGCTCTTGATCCATGTGTTTGTAATGACAATATCATCAAGTTATCATGTAGTAGATTTTATACACTAATGCTAATACAGCAATAGCTTGTTTTTGTATATAATAAGTAAACTTTTATATTAAAAAAATGAAAATAATTAAGCTTTCACTTAGGAATGAATTGCCACTTAATTCTAGAAACTTTCATGCTGATGGTTAAGTGAACTTCTGGGCCCACCCACCATGTTCGTATCTTACCCTGATATGGCAGCGGGATGTCAATCTTGGGTCCAATGACATAATGTCCCTCCTCAAGAGAGTGGGCGGTGACTGTTGTCCACTGCCGGCATGAGTGTAACAAGACAACATCCTCCTCGGACAACCCTTCAACATTCTCACCTGAAGAGAAACAAAGACATAAAGAACATTAATTTATTCGCAATATCACTTGTTTTGTGTAGGCTAATGGGTAGCCTAGAGCTTTTCCCAGGGAGCTCAGGGAGGAAGGAAGAGGACACTCTGGATGGGGTGTCAACCCATCACAGGCCACAGGAAGCATTCACACACCCAATCTTAGTTTTGGATTGTGTAACAAGGTGCACAAGGAGAGCCAAGAAACATCCATGAGATTAAGAACGCCCAACCCTGGAGGTTGTGAGGCACCCTGGAGGTTGAGAGGCACCCATACTAACCACTGCACCACTATGTCCCGTGATGTGAAAAACAACTATGCAGAATGTGGAACAATTCCACATCAGGTCACACCATGTCCTTGTACTCAACATCTTCAAACCACGAGAACATTCCCACCCCCATATCTATACATCCCAATAGCACCACTCCACTCTCATATGCTACATTACCAATTCCCACCCAGTCTTCTAAACCAAAATTCATCATCAACCCAGTAATCTGCCTTACCCTATCCCAACCCAATCCACATCCACCTCAACATCAACCCCGTCCATCCTCACCGTTCTTATCTTCATCCACCACCATATCTCCATGTGCGCCACCACCATTCCTCCCTCATCTTCACATACCCTAACAGCACTCGCCACACCATCCCCATGTGCTCTACCCATATCCCCTACCTATCCAGAGGCCTTGTCTTCCTGTGACTTGACATGATCTTTACCCCGTCCTTATATGCCCTATATGCCCTATTACAATCTCCACCATATCCCATAAGCTCCAACAACCTCACCCCATCTTCATACAAACCCAACCACTACACCATCTTATGTGACACAGCAAAATTCCGACTCAACCCTATGCCGATATACGCCAACACCATCTCCATCTCGTCTCCACAGTCCTCATGGATGGCAACTACCCTATCTATATTTCCTTTACCACCAATCATGCCACCAAAAAACCATTTACAGTATATACTGTAGTCCATTCCCATCCTGTGTACCACATGCTGCATAAACCCAAACACTCAAAAACCATACCCCAACCCCAAGAAAAAGAAAACCCTATCATATTCCTCACTCCAACTATTCAACCCCAACTCTTTCCCTGTTGCCCTAATACCATAGCATACCCAGCCCCTCCCATGTGCTCCAAACCATTCCATTCCATTCCAACCCCTAATCCCAACATTCACCCCCCCCCCATAGTAGTCTCCATTCCCCTTCCAATGTCTCCTAAGAACCTCACTGCCTTTCTACCAACTTTCATCCTCTCTCCATCTACACACCAACAGGGTCCAACCTCAGTCCTAACACCAGTGATCCCAGCATCAGCCACAACTCCATTCCCACCACATTCCATGAGCCTCAAACACCAGCTGGTGTACCTCAAGCCTGCTTCACCATTTTGCTCCAACATTTGACGTTAGAATTTAACACGGACGAGATTTCTTTGGTAACAGATTTAAAACACACACACACACACAGTGGAACACTCATCACTACGGAAACTAACACTCCTTGAAGGGATCAACGGGGAACGTGAGCCAAAAGTCTCTCTCTTTCACACACACACACACACACACACACACACAAGCCATAAACCACTGCATAAACAACATACTACAAATGTAATATTTCAGCTGGTTGCACTAAAGGGCATTATTATTATTATTATTATTATTATTATAAAATACCATAAGTCAATCACAGGGGAGAGACACAGATCAGATTATAAATATCTTGCGATGGAGTGATGAATGAAATGCGATGGGGTGATGAAAGGAGAGAGAAAGAGAGAGAGAGAGAGACAGAGAGAGACATGGGGGTTGTGATGAAAGAAAAGTGTATTGATCAGCTGCTAAAAGAATCCTTCATTGATGCGAGTTTGAAAAAAGGCTTTTACTGAGGAAATGAGGCTGAGGCATGCGAGCATGGACACACACTCACACACACACAGTCGCACACACACACAGACACACACAGTCATAGGTTCTGCTGAACATCTCAGTTGTCTATAATTACCATTGTCTGCTGACACAGTGATATATTCCACCTACACACACACACACACATCAACTCCTATGGCAACCCATAATAAAGCCGTGTGTTTGTGTGTGTGTATGTGTGTGTGAGAGACTGGATGGTCACGAAGCATAAATAAACCCTGGAGAACTCTAAGGACAGAGAGAGAGAGAGAGAGAGAGAGATGAGCTGGAAAAAGGTCAAAGGTTACTCTACAGGTCACGCACAACCATAGGGTCAACATAGGGGCAGTATTTTGTGTGTGTGAGTGTGTTTGAATAATAATGTAAGGATTTAAGTGACCGAGAAGGAATGACAGAATGTTAGAGTGAGAAAAGTGACTGAAAGGTGAGAGAATGATGGAGATAAACAAGTGAGCGAAGGAGTGAGAGAGGCATTGACTGTGTGACGGTGTGACTGAGTGAGTGAGAAAGAGTGATGCAATAATGACGAGTGAAAGTGAGTGATGGGAGAGAGAGAGAGAGAGAGACAGAATGTGGGTGAAGTGACTGAGTGGTTACGTGTGAAAGTCATGGAGTGACTGATGTGTTGACAAACTGACTGAGTGATGGAGTGACTGTGTGAAAAAAATTAAAAGTGAGTGAAGACATGATTCAGGGGAAAAGTGAATGAATTAAAGAGTGAGTGAGTGAGTGAGAGAGAGAGAGCGAAAGTGTGTAAGTAAAAAGTAAGTAAATGAGTGAGTTAAAAAAAAAAACCTAAATAATGGAGTGAGTGAGTGAATGAGTGAATGAGTGCGTGAGAAAGTGACTGAGTGAAAAGTGAGCAAATAAGTGAGTGAGGGAATGAGTGAGTGAGTGAGTGAGTGTGTGGATGGGTGAGTTAATGAGTGAATGAGTGACAGTGAGTGAATAAATGAGTGGATGAATGATATGTATTTTATACAAATATAATAATTACAGCACAACACTGAATGAGACACTTTAACCAATCAATAACATTTAGTGCAACAAGCTCCGCCCACAACTATCTAAACAGCACAACAACTCTAATGCAGAGACTGAGATTTCCTGAGCTATGACCAAGAAATTAAAACTAGTCCTCCAATGTACATTAGACATGAACGTAAACCAGCCGTACAGTGTCACATGTTGCTCGCACGCGCTCAGTAGCGCTAACTGCACTCATATTAATAGCTTAGCGAATTCGTAATGCTGTCCCTGGATACTTTATTATTTATTATTATTAATGAGATGTTACTATACTACAGCAATCAGGTTCAAAACAGACATTAAACACAGACACGGCTCAGCCCTCCATGCATGGTCAGTGTTGCCAGGGCTGCATTTCCTACACAGAAAACCCAGTGGCTGGAAAAGCATCAAGGTTATGGTTTACAGCAAATAATCACATTTAAGTTAATTCATCCTTACAAAGAACAAATAGTGAACAAAGAGGGAGTAAAAGCACAGACGGTCTGTCTGAGATGTACAGAACAGTGCAGATATATTAAAGAGTTTGAGGAAAAGATGGGATTATAGAGTATCTGTACCAGGTTAAAGGTTAGAGGTCACATAAGCCAGAAATACGTGTGGACTACAGTCGAACTTGAAGAAGAGATAGAAAAAAATAGATAAATCTTACATCTTTCCCACTTAGAGCTAGTTTCAGGTGTTTTATTTTGTCAAGCAGGTTTTCCTTGGGAAATATGTAGAATGTCTAAAAAAAAAAAAAGAACATTCGATTATTCTGAAAATAATGTAATGCAGCTGTACTGTGACATTACATAAACTGTATGTAGCTCCTGATATGATGTCATGATACAAAATCTAGTCCGTTTTTTTACATATAAAAAGTACTGAAAGTAGCTGATGTTTTGTTATCCGTGGTTAGAAGCCTCTAGCTGCATTAGCTTTAAACTGCAAAACTGGTGGCGATCAGATTTTCCTGTTCAATCCTCCTTTTGACTCACGTCGCTGAAAAACTCGGATCTCGCCGTCGTCTCTGCCCTCGTTAGTATGCAGAGCACTCGGACACGGTTCAGCACATTTCCATATGAAAGGCTCTGCATCACTAGTGGGACACAACAGCCACTTTGTCACCTTCGCCAAGAGCCAGAGCAACTATTTACGCCATGAGCTTCGCTCGGAAACGCGTTACACCTCGCCTTTAAAGTTACACTCGGTTTCTCAGCAGGGTATGAACTGCTTATTTCATCGCTCATAAGACGACTTTCACTGGCTTTCTTTTTCTTACAGAAATTCAGTCTGTAAATTACCCAACATCATGTCTGTACGGTCTCCCTCTTTGACTCTTTAAAATGTATTCTTCTCCTTCCGCTCTACATCATGGCCTGTCGATCATAATCACAGAAAATCATAATTTCAAGCTGCTTTTTTATTAACTATTTATTCCAAATATATTTTTTGAGCTGGAAATCGTTTGGAGACTCTGATAATGTGTTTGAAAAACTGAATCGTCACACTATAATGTTTTAATGCCTTCAAAAATACAAGACAATAAATAAAGACTTGCATCATTAACCTGGGAAAGCGAATCACCATTAAATAAGCTTTTTGAGAATAGTGTTCTTTAAGGTCTTTCTATGAACTTTAAACTTCTTTTCTTCCAAGTAAAAGATAGATCTACGCTAAAGTTGCAATGCAAGTTTAATTAGTTACCTTGACTTCTGTATTACAAAACAAAAAAATGTATATAAAAATATGTTAAAAGATTAGATTCTTAAAAATGTATGAATACAAGCTAGACAGTCGTCAGAATTTTTCTTTTTTTTAATTTTCAGTACAGAAAAAATTTTGTAAATTTTTAGAAATATGAGATTGCTACAGACCTTTATCCATGTAAAAGTTTTTAACTACATAAATTTTAGAATAGTATATACAGTACAGCAGAACCTTGGCATACGAATGTAATTCATTCCGAAGGCGAGCCTTTAAGGCGAAATATTTGTATTGCGAAACGCATTTTCCCCTTGAAAATAATGTAAACGCAGATAATCCATTCCAGCCACCCAAAAATATTACAAAAATTTTTTATTTAGTTTAATTTAGTTTAGATTTTATATATATATATATAAACCACTAAACTGTATAAACGTATGCTCCTGAGTGATGTGGTTATTACAAATATTAATATTCCAACATGAATCAGTGACACTTTCTGTACCTTTATCAATAAATAATTATTTTAAAAGTCCTTACTTTTATTTAGAAATATAGCCAGACAGAAGCTGTACCAAAAAAAATTGCGGTGATTAAAAAATAAATAAATAAATAAACTTTCACGAAACATAATGAGGACACTGTGCACACAAAAGTAGCTGCTTGTGAAACTTACTGAGGTTAATAAGTGTAATTCAGTGTAATATAATCACTTTAATAACTTAATTACAATTACACTTAAAGTATCCATCCATCCATCTAGGAACCTCTGTAGCCCAACTAGGGATCGTGGAGGCCAACAGTGGCCACTGTCTTTATCCCTAATTTTTACAACGTGGTAGAACCTCCGGTCAACATTCACATTTGGGAACGCCAATTAGCCTAATCTGCATGTCTTTGGACTGTGGGAGGAAACCGGAGTACCCGGAGGAAACCCACCAAGCACATACAAACTCCATGCACACACACAGACCCTGAGGGGGGGAATCGAACCCAGACCCTGGAGGTGCAAGGCCGAAACATGGTGTTGGTGCTAAAAAAGTGTCTCACTTATGGGTGAAAAGGTGAATTTTCAGATCTGATCATAAAACACCATTTTTCATCACACTTAACGCTTCTTATCTCCTGATCCATGCGTCCTTTTGTATAAATATACACACACATTTATATTTTTATCCGATAAAAAGAAGCACATTTTGCTAAATACAGTTTCATGCCCTTTTATGTTTTAGTGTCCGTTACTTTTTTGAATTCAAATCTTTCAACGGTCTTAACTGTCATTCAGATGGACAGTTTAGATTTCACATAAAAAAAGACATAAACCTGAAAAAGTTTATTATTATAAAACACTACATTGTTAAGATATTAAAACATGACTTTGACATGGTTACAGACACTACTTTTTTTTTTTTCTTGGCGTTTTAAACTTTTTTACCAAAAACCGATTTAAGCAACACTTATTAATTGTCAGAAGCTTACAACAATTTTAGTATCAATACTCATAAAGAAATATTAATAATTTGCAGATTAAAATTACAGACAGTATAACACTTAAAAATGGCCATTTTTTGGGGCCACATATAAAAACATCTCTCATTGCTTGAAGTTAGCAACTTAGATTTTTTTTTTTTTAGATTTGGTTACTTCCATGTTGCATAAACTTCAGAAGTAGCTTTTTTGATGTACACACATTTTCTGTATTATATGTATAACATTAAAAAAAAAAAAAATTATCAGCACCAGAACTGTTTTGGCCGAATAGACTTATTAACTTCAATTTTCACAAGTTTCCCAAGCAGCTATTGTTGTGTCGTCATTAAAGTTTGAAGAAGAAAAAAAAAAAACTTTGTGGTTTAGTTTTAGGAGACGGTGTTGTGTTACAGTTTTTATTGTCCAGAATGAGTGGAGCTGAAACTATTCAAAAAGCGCATCTTAAATACATTTCAGCACACACACACACACACACACAGGCAGAAACCCGGTGTAGAAGTTTGCGCATGAACACCAGCACTGACACACACACACACACGCACGCGCTATAAGGCGTTATAAGCAGGGTGTACTTATTTCTGAGCCTACCGGCGCTGAGCTTCACCAGCGTGGGCAGGCGGAACTTCCCCACCACGGCGTCCAGGGGCAGCGACACTGCGCTCCACGAGAGCTCCGAGATGCTCGCGGACAGTTTCTCCATCTCTCCGGCATCCTCTCGCCGGGGGCGCGCGCGGAACGAGGGTTCCGGTGGCGGGGGCGCGCGCGCTGTCCACCTCCTGCGCGTCCTGCAGACAGAAGAAGCGGCGCCGGGTCTCACCGCGCGCGCAGGACCAGACCAGTGTGAATGAAGAGAGAGCGCGAGATAGAGAGAGAGAGGGGAACCGACACACACACACACACACACACACACACAGAGCGAGAGTCGTGATCCCACCGCGCCAGGCTGTAGCTCCGCCCATCGCCCATTCACTCCTCCTGCCCGCGTGAGCGCGCACAGCCTCCGGGTTGCGTCTCCATGCGCGCGCACACAAGCTGGATATAAGTTACAGAGTTATCACTCACTCACACACACACACACACACACACACCTCTATCCTGTATACACACACAGCAGGTCTACACCAGCAGACTTGGAGGGAGTGCCAATCCATCACAGAGCGTGCACACACACACACACACACACACACACACACACAGGGGTTATTTGGGAACACCAGTTAAATTGGGAGCACCAATTCCAATTAGCTGCCCAGTCTGCATGTCTTTGGGCTGTGGGAGGAGACTGGAGTTCCCGGAGGAAACCCGCCAAGCACAGGGGCGAGAACCCACACCGAACCCGGACCATGTAAGTGAGGCGACAGTGCTAACCACTACACCAATAATTATGTGTAGTTCATTTTAATTTAATTATGTTTAATTCAAAGTTTTAATGTAACTACTTAAAAACAATAAAGTATCCTAATTTCTATGTCCTATGACTTTGAAACACCTTTACAAACCTTCTCTACAATATCCAAAATACTACACTCACTACTCACACTAAGTTTTGGAGAAATTGTGAGAGACTTAGTGGATGTCATACATACGGTGTTTGTTTCACTTCAGACGTTTTTGGGACAGGGAGGCGATTGTATTGGGGTGATAGACACACCCACCTCATTTTGTGTTTTCCATGTAATGGTCTCATTGTGTACAGGTGTGCCT